>JAGPOY010002536.1:0-14649 GCA_018983105.1 Silene uniflora | reverse complement strand
TCGTATCCGGCATAAATGTGACTGTATTTTCATACCTTCACATCTCTCAAACGTGTCCTATAGGTGTGACTTATAGGGACCAGTTGATCACCGCCATCCGTATGACAGTAACGTCAAACTTATCTAGCAAACCAACCGTTACTGATAAACGTGGATCAACTGATAATAATACAAAAGTATGCCCTTGTGATCCTTTAAGAGATTTAATAAGTCAGTGCACTAACTGTAGAGGACACCAGCTCCAACAAAAGTAAACCTATAAAAATACAACAAATAAAATAAAGAATATAATAGCTTTATAATGAAGTTAATTACCTACAAATTAATAAAGAAGATGAATAAAATAACGGTTTTATATAGAAACACCATGATTTCATCGACATTAAAAAGGATAATAAAAAAATTAAAAAAAAGTATGGGGAAAATTAGTAACTTACCGCATAACAATAAAACTTGATCATGACATTAAAGTAAAACTATAAAAATACAACAAAATAAAGAAGATAATAGCTTTATAATGAAGTTAATTACCTACAAATTAATATAAAAGATGAATAAGATAACGGTTTTATATAGAAACACCATGATTTAATCGACATAAAAAGGATAATAAAAAAATTGAAAAAAGTATAGGGAAAATTAGTAATTTACCGCATAACAATAAAACTTGATCATGACATTAAAGTAAACCTATAAAAATACAACAAAATAAAGAAGATAATAGCTTTATAATGAAGCTAATTACCTACAAATTAATATAGGAGATGAATAAAATAACGGTTTTATATAGAAACACCACGATTTCATCGACGTTAAAAAGGATAATAAAAAAATTGAAAAAAGTGTAGGGAAAATTAGTAACTTACTGCATAACGATAAAACTTGATCATGACATTAAAGTAACCTATAAAAATACAACAAAATAAAGAAGATAATAGCTTTATAATGAAGTTAATTACCTACAAACAAATATAAAAGATGAATAAAATAACGGTTTTATATAGAAACACCACGATTTCATCGACATTAAAAAGGATAATAAAAAAATTTTAAAAAAGTATAGGGAAAATTAGTAACTTACCGCATCACAATAAAACTTGATCATGACATTAAAGTAACCTATAAAAATACAACAAAATAAAGAAGATAATAGCTTTATAATGAAGTTAATTACCTACAAATTAATATAAAAGATGAATAAAATAACGGTTTTATATAGAAACACCATGATTTCATCGAGATTAAATAGGATAATAAAAAAATTGAAAAAAAGTATAGGGAAAATTAGTAACTTACCGCATAACAATAAAACTTGATCATGACATTAAAGTAAACCTAAAAAAATACAACAAAATAAAGAATTTAGACTTGATTTACCAATAGAACTAAAAAGACAAATCAAGAAAATAAAGTGGATATGAAGCGAAATATATATACTCATAAAAAATAATAGATAATAGTTTTTAGCATTCAATAAGAATTCAAGGGTAAGATGAAGAGATAAGAGTAAATACAAATTTATAATGATGGGGAAGAGGAAAAATATATATCTTGAATGTGACATTATTATTATTATTATTATTATTATTTAGTCATAAGTGTCATTGACTTGGGCTAATTATTCACATGTGGAATTGACGTGGAATTATTTGTCTCGAGTGGCATTTACGTGGCTTTTTGAAAGCTGACATGTATTTAACGCATGTCATTTAGGTGGCATTTTGTAGGTAGCCTTTTAATATAGTTTTATAGATCCTTTCCATTTTCCATCACGACCTTCCATCCAACATTTCCTCATTCAATATCGTCATAATTATCTATCTCCATAAATACCTATATATTCCAAGTTACCTTAATTTTCCTATTCCTCACTCCGAACTTTTCTTTCTCACATTCGTCGAACTGACATAAACACTCCCATCATCACTCAACCGCATATGATTATCACAAAACTACTTAAGCCAACGACTATTTCACTCACCATAGCTCATAGAATGTACTCCCTGTCTCAATAAGTTCATCAATTCCGTTCCCCTTTCCACTATCCATCACGATCACCCATGACCAAGCAACTCTCTCACAACCATACTAATCACAAGGTGTCACTTTCTGCATTATAAGGTCCGTCTAAGACATGTATTAAACCCAAAATACACATAAGACAACACATTAAGAAACAAAACAACGCTAGCAAAGTCAATTTGACATCCAAATAGGTAAAAAGGTAGGCGTAGGCCCATAACAGAGGTCACTCGGTCGAATACTAACACTACTCGGTTGAGTAAGGCCAACTCGGTCGAGTACCCATTCTACTCGGCCAAGTGGCTACCTTCCAGAAGCTACTGTTAAATAAAAACACCCGAACTTGGTCGAGTAAAAGTTGCACTCGGCCGAGAAAAGCCACTCGCTCGAGTAACAGTGACTACTCGGCCGAGTCAACTCTCAGCAGCGTCCAGTTTTCGTAAAACGGTCATATCTCACTCGTTTCTTAGTTATTTTGGGTGTGTGACCTATCGTTAGAACCGTAAGAGAATAAGCTATCCCCTCCAAATGGAATCCCATTAATATCATTCCTAGAACTCTACTTATGACCCTTTAAAGACAGCCCTTCCGTAATCAAACCTCATACAAATCAAATTTTCCAAACCAAACAACTTAAACATCAATAATACACGCAATAACAACTCAATGCCCATAAAACCACTATAAAAATTGAGTTTTTATTATACCCATATGTACATTAAACACAAGAATCATATATACACATGCTAGTAATCATGCTCATATATTACAACATACAATTTCATATTTTCTAATAAATCACATGCCTCTATTCAATTCATCTCAATAATTATAAACATGCTTTCATCTCGTAAATACTTCATGTCAACAACATTATACATCATATTCATCTTTATACATCTCACAGACTGCCTTTCAGCCTTGCATAACTCATGCATCCTTTCATACTCAACCGTAAAAATCATAAACATCCATGAGGCAACACAAACAACACATACGACGACCCTCTCCCCCGTGAACGATTCTAAATTGTAAGGGCAACATGCGGCTTTAGGACGTCTCCCAAGCCCTTGCGGTAGCTCCAAACAACTTTTCCCCGGGTTCATTTTAATTAGACACGCTAAGTTCATTGTGTTCATTGGTTCAGGTTCTAAAATCGTCGCTATGATACCACTTTGTAACACCCGTATATACCAAAGTGCCTTACCAAGGACCACCCTAGCATTTAAGAATGCTACCATCTCGGTTCCCCGAGGTAAGTATATCAAATAGACCATAAAGAAACAACATTTATTAAATATGATAAGTTAAAGTGATTACAACATCTGAAGCCAAAGCTGACACTGTAAAAGGTACAACTCAAACTGTCTAAAGACGACTACTAAACTCAGCGAAAGCTATTACGGCTGTCAGCTAGACTCAGCGGCATCCCATCCATCCCGGAAGATAGCACCATACAAAACCTGCTAAACAACTGCTCACCACCCCCAATGGATCACCGCAGGTCAAAAGACAACAACAATAGGGTCAGCAAACACAACCAGTCATAATTATAGATGCAAAGTAAACATTAACAACAGCGGAAGTCAATCATTTATGTATAACCCTTTCAGCCGGATACCCATCGCAACAGGTATCCATGAGCCAGTGACACAACCTCGTCACCGCAACCACTCATCGCAACGAGCGAACCCTAGGTCCTTAATGTGCACATCCTCCTTGTGATGGGAGTCACAAGGAGCGATCAAAGGGCGTGGACCATCTCCCAAGTATGGACTCACTCAGCCGGAACTGTCTTTCAGCCGTAACATTCATACAATACAATCAATACCAGTAATATCATCATACTCATAAAATATAATCAGCCTTAACAGTTAATCAATACAACATCGCCTTAAAATGTGAAGTACTGAGTAGGGAAACCCTACCTGATAGCAATTCCCGCAATCAATCACAACAAAGCTGTTAGAAGGCTCCTCTACGAAGTCACAACCTAGTACATACAATCAATTAATCACAAAGTGCCCTAATACCATCTTCCCCAATTTGTAGAATTAGGGTATGAATAATCGAATAAGGAAACGTAAAGATCGAGACGATGGGGTTTTTGTGAGATGATGCGGATCCGAGATGAACTTTCTTAGAGATGATTAGAAGGTGATTAGGGTTTTTGTGAAATGTTTTAAAACTGTAAACTGAGATATGAAAGTGACGTTCATCCTTTTATATAAATTAATTACCCTAATCACTCCAAACCGGATCCGCCTTCCCCGACAATTGACTCGGCCGAGCTACAATGTTACTCGGTCGAGTACTCGATACTCGGCCGAGCTGTTCTGTACTCGGTCGAGTACACACTCGGCAGAGACACTACCAAACTGGTCACAAAGTATACTCAGCCGAGTAGGCACAATTTGGCCGAGTAAACACTTAGCAGAAACAGAGTATTACAGTCTTCCCTACTTAGAAATGAACTTTGTTCCCGTAGTTCAAACCCGTACCTATATAGCAGAAACACCCTCAACAACGTAGATCACAACAATCATAATGCACCTAATCCAACCAATTCAACCCCAACTATAAAGTACTATAATTATCACGACGTATAGTTCACCGCTTTGCTACCGTTCTTTTATTAACAATACACAACTCATACCTCTCCATCAGCTACTCTCTAATTACCAAGATGAAATGTTACAGGATCACAATAGTTTTGAAAATATTAAACGGGATCAGTCATCCATATACATAATCCAACCATTGGTAAAGCAATTCTAGTCAGTAACAGCAGCTGAGAAATAAACCAATTACTTTATAGCATACATCAGTCAGGTAACCCATCTCAACAAGTAACCTTACTGCCAGTGACCGCAACATTGTCATTTCAGGCACTTATTGCAACAAGTGTCACCCAAGTCATAAATGTGCACATCCTTCTTGTGACGGGAGCCACAAGGAGCGAACAAGGGGCGTGAAACTATCTCGCAAAAATGGAATAACTCAGTCGATACATGTCCATCAATCTATCAATGATAATACTCAATTCTATAATACTCAATCACACTACCGAATGCTAGCAATCAATCAACCATAGCCACATATACAAATAACTGAGTAGGAAAACCCTACCTTTAGCAACACTCCAATCACAAGCAGTCATTTATTATCCTTCTCAAATCCATTACCTACATAAAATAACTGTCTAATTACCACATGCTCAAACAATTAACCATGCACATAACCTAAACTCAGCATGACTTAATTTGAAGTTCAACTTAAGAACAAACTCGACTTTTGATGTGACCATAATAGTTGCACTTTTAACCCCTTAACGAACCCCATTTTGCATGCTTTTATGTATTCATTAGGGTCCTTTCTTCCTCTTTAGCTTCCTATTTGCTTTCTATTGGTTTTGTGCTCACTTGTAGGCGGAGGAGCCAAACGACGCACATTTAAGAGCATTTCGGAGCTAAATGGACGACACCCAAGGGCCAAGCATGTAGAGGAGGCATAACCAAAGGCTTAAGTGAAGAAAAGGAGCTAAGTCGAGGAGCCCCCACGGGCTAGGAGCTGAGCCGCGCTGGTTTTAGAGCAGATGGGGCGATTACACTCGAGGGCCGAGCGACCAGAAGTCAGGCCGGGCGACCCCGACCCGAGGCCGGGCGACCTTCTTGTAGATCGGGCGACCCCGAAGTATAACAAGCCGGGACGACCGCCTTGCGACCCGTGCTACCCTTAATCACTACGCCATGACCTTGAGCGACAGTCCACGTCAACTTAACCTAATTCTACACTTTTTATAAATACCCTCTCTTCCTCATTAGCCTAAGATAGAGAATTAGGGGAGAATTAGGGGCAAATTAGGATTAATTAGTTCAATCAATTGTAATCAAATCTTTAATTACTCTTTAATTTAGCTTAATCTTTCAACAACATTCATAGATTAGATTGAAGAATACTTGGGTTATAATTGGAGAATTGACATCTCTTCATTTATCAAAGGGTTTCTTCTTATTTCATTATTGATCAAGTTTCCTTAAAGTTGGTACAAGCTCTAATCCTTTTAATTACTTGTTAATCCATTTAATCATTCATCATGTTTTCATATGCTAGTTACTCTTTACCTCTTACTTGCGATTTTACCATGATTAGTGAGTAGTTACCCAACTAGGGTAAATGGGTAATTAGGGGAATGATAATGGGGATGAACATATGCTAATGTTGAGGGTTAATTGATTGATTAAACTTGTTGTGATGTTATCTAGTCTTATGCATGCTTTATGTTTGATGAAATGCTTGAAAGACAAAACTAGCATTGATTCTCTTTAGTCCATGTGAACCTTGTAAGATCGAAAGCCTCAAGGATCGCAAAACTACTATTCAACCCTTGTCGTAAGATCAAAAGCCTCGATTGAGGGTTAGACCGTGTTTAAGTCTACTAGGGAAGTTAGGGTGTACGGGTAATAGCTAACCCTTTCCGACCTAAGAGTTGTAAGATCGAAAGCCTCAACCCTATTTCGTTATGACCTCAATCAATCTACCCAATTCATAAATGCATGTGTTCTACCCATGATTATCCCCTCTTATCCCATGACACCCTAGTATTTCTCCTTATTTGATTACATCCATACTTGCTTGTTTACTTTGCTTTAGATTATAGACTTTATCTCCAACTCAATTGTTACCTTTTAGACTTTTACTTTGCATAACCTAAGACGAATAGATTGCTAATACTAGTTACCCGGCTCGTGGACCGACTCCGACTTACTCACTATCAAGTTAGTTTGTTGGAGAATATAAATGTGTTTGTGTGAGCGATACGACGACAATCGTCCCACCAACGTTTTTCTGATTTTCCAGCACATGACAGACTCGGTATAAAATGCATAACTAATTCCATATAAATCCAATCGATGTAAGGCCAATTGGATTGGAACCCCATGCGTCTTAGCTACAAATTTGATCAAACGCGGTTTTCTCAAATTCCAAACTTATCAAGTGTTTTCAGACTGATTTCCAAAACCTCATAGAATCCATCGCATAAAAAGTATTGATTCATAAAACGAGTTTAAAACATTTTTTTTTGGAAATTCCAAATCCTATTGCCATCTACACTGTACAAATATGAATTATGAAAATGACTAAGAATTGAATCGAAATATAAATTAGGGTTTAAAACCATTTTCCACTACCAAATCAGATTCGCGGACTTTTCGGCGACACATTCATAAATAAATCACCTAGGACAAACCATAATGAATGTGGCTACAAAATTTGATATGCATAAACTAACTTTCAAATAAATAGGACTCTCTTTTCAAACGTTTTGAAGAAGATTACTTTCAAATAGCTTAAACAATTGAACGAAATCGACTTACAATTAGAGGAATCGAATTAGGTTGAAATAGATGAGAAATCTCCAATCAATTCAAAGGCTCGACCAAACCCTTCTTTCTCTCCCTCTCTCTAGGTTTAGAAATAGGTTTTAGAGATGCTAAATAAAATTAGAAAAGACTTAAAGCCTTATAAACAAAACCCTTGGTCGAAACAAAATAGAAACCTTCGAACCCGCTGAACCGGTTTACTCGGTCAAGTGCAATCGGCCGAGTAACCCACACTCGACCGAGTATCAAAAACGTACTCGACCGAGTACTCCAACTAAAATACGGAGTATTACAACAATCCCTAAAGGTCAAGGATCAATTCCCACGAGCAAAAGAGAATCAAAGCTAGGAGTCGCCCGGATCGAAGCTTAGCCGCCCGGATTCCAATACAGATTTTCTACTTTAGACTGTCAAGCGGCCTTACTCAGTTCCGAGCCGCCCTAAAAAACATTCAATCCACCTGGATCAAGCTCAAGCCACCCGACTACCAGGCGTGACTTCCTTCTTTTACAACACTACCTCCTAATTAATCAACCCAAAAGCTTGTGTTAATATAAATACCCTATTTGTAATAATTAGAGTTAAGCTTCATTAGTCTTAGGAAGCCCCCTTAGATTATATTACTCTCTTAGATTAGTCTTTAAACTTTCCACACAATTTACATTAATCTTTCAATATTTGTTCTTGCAATTTACGTCTTCAATATTTTACATCTTTGGGTCTCTTAGGTATGTGTTTGAAGAGTAAGTGACAAGTCTCCATCTTTATACAAGGATCCTTCTTCATTTATGTTAATGTTTTGTTTCATAGTTGGTATATTTCTCATCTCTCGTTAATCCTTTGTTTTTTTACCTTGCTTAATCATCATGTTTACTTGTGTTATGATGTTTGACACCACTGTTAGCATGATAATCATGATGTGTATTAAGTTGTATTCTAGCCAGGGTTAATGGGAGATTAGGGGAATGATCAAAGGGTAAGATCCATGCTTACTTATTGTTGTTCTAACCTAGTGCACGTGATATGTTTGATGAAATTACGGTTCTTTTTACTATGACCTTGACCAAGCCCAAAAGTCTTGGGGATTGTTAGACCTTGTACTAAGCTAGTGGGGAGACCGGATGTACGCCAAAAGCTAACCCACTCGACCCATGGATCGCAGGACCAAAAATTCCGGTTCTATTTACTATGACCTTAACCAAGCCTAGACTCATATCCTTGGATTTACTTTGATTTTCCTTGTTATTTTCTTGTTTTTCATTAGTTTAGATTATAAACTCATTTTAATTGTGACAACCTTAGCAAAACTAGAATTAGATTGAGTAATTAAGATAACCCTGCCCTTTGAGTTCAACTCCAACTTATTACCTATACTAAGTTGGATATAAATGTGTTTAAGAGTGAACAACGACTCGCTCATCAGCATGTAAGCGTAAAGGAGAATGACGATGAATTTGGAGACCAACATTCAAGGTACCATGGACACAGTAACGGAGATGTTTCACATCTAGCCAATAAAAATAAGTTTGAGAAGACATAAATTGAGCAAACGTTTTACCGTATAGGACAAGACAAGTGAGAGCAAGGTACTGTAAGCCACCAATGATTTCTCAATACTCCGAGGCATTCAAATTAGGAGCACCACGGTCACGTAGCAGAGGAGGATGATATCTAATCGGAGTAGGCAATGGATTTGACTCGTGAATGTGATGACGTTCCAGGAGATCAGGAGTATATTTAGTTTGAGTAAGCAATAGACAAGAGGCATTCGTAGTTACCTCAATACCGAGAAAATACGAGAGCGAACCTAAATCCTTGAGAGAAAACTTAGAATACAGGTGAGTGATAAAACTAGACAAAATAGACGAGGATGGACAATTAACTATAATATCAACGTAAACTAATAAGTAAATAGGAGTGGAAGAGTGAGAGAAAATAAAGAGGGACAGATTAGCAAAAGACATACTAGAGCATGAGCTCAGTCAGACTACCCTGACCATGACCTAGTCATGACCAGGTCCCATGCCAGGACAGCTAACCAAGGCTCAGCTGGTCATCTATCCACAACAATCAGGACTAGGTCCAGCGCATCAGTTCAGGGGTTTCAGTGAGCATCAGTCCCATTTTCATGCTCAAATTAAATCTAGGATCAGTCAAACAAATTGTAGTGTAAATAATCAAGCATGCTAACTTCCAAAAGGCCCTTATTCATTTCCATTATAATTAAACAATCATTAGTCCAGAAGAAATTAAGGCAAGGACCAACAGTCAGCATGATTTCAGTAGTTAGTTGATTTGAGGCTGCAACAATTAGCAGACTTTATTTGAACTGAGGCACTTGGGTGTTATGTAAGGACAGGGAGCGCAAGCCAAGCCAAAGCTATTAAGCTCATGCACAAAAAACCAAGAACCTGAAATGTGCTTTATTGGTTTTTGCTTTATCAATTTGTCTTTGCTCAGATTTCTTGTAAAATGTAGTTGTTATATTTGAAAGCTAGCCAAGGCTCATTCTGAGCCAAGGGATCTGTTTTATGGACGTTGTAAACCTACTTACTTGGCCTATATATGTAATAACCCGAAATTTTGAGTTCACTCGACTTAGTACTCGGTCAAGTGGACCGGGTATAACCTATACTAGACTTGGTGGAGTTGTTATAATGCCCGTTTGTAGAAGGGTCATCTTAAAATTGCCATTACTTGATATCTAGACATGATATTCATGTGATTTCAATTAGAGGTGATATCTTGTCCTTTTACGATGCCAACGGTATGTCACACGTCCAAAATAACCAAGACACAAGTGAGATGTGACTGTTTTACGAATACTGGTCATTGCTGAGAACTGTGGTACTCGACCGAGTAGACTGACCTCTCGACCGAGTGGAATTCACTCGATCGAGTGAGCTTAGTACTCGATCGAGTATGGGTCACTCGGTCGAGTGAACTCTCTACTCGGCCGAGTGAGGCTTGTCAGAACCCGTGAAAACATGTTTAGATTCCTTTCTTATCCAAAATCCAAATAATTTCCTATCTTCTTCCTCCTTCAACCAAACACTCTCCCCTCTCTCTAAAATGCTCCCTAAGCCTCTCCTATGACCTTTAAGCTTGGATTTGAAGATGAAACCTCCACCTAATTCTCGATCTATCATTGTAAGTTGAAATTTCACCTTTCTCCTTTGTCTATTCTAACCCTAACTTTTGGGGGTTTTCACTTGGGTTGATTAATTAGTAATTAGTAATTATATATGGGTAGTTAATGGGTAATAATAAGAGGTTTTGTATTATATTATAGTGTAGGATGAATTGTGATAGTTATTATGTGATTTGTTTAGGATGAGACAGTTTTATGAGACGGATCTTGCTTATGTTAGATTGCTTATGGAGAGTATGCTAAAACGTTGGTTAAACTTACTCGGTTTCAATATTTGGATCATTGTATGTTTGGTGGTTAATTATGTAATTAGTCTCATGTAATTAGATTACTTGCATTATAAGATGTTTAGTCATTAATTATGTCATTATGAGGTGATTATGGTGGTAATAATATATTGTGGTAAAATTTTGGTCAAGGTGAGTCGATGATTGGCAATTAGTTCATAATATATGGTATTGTATTAATTGTTGATCATATTGTATAATGGAGGATTGGCGATGGTGATAGATTGTTGTGGAGACGGGGGACGATTGGGAGATCGTCTTTTTCTTAGGTCGCCTCTTGGAGCTTCCCACTCCAAGAGGGATGTGCAAATTAATGGCTTTAGTTTTGGAGGGACTCATGTGGTGAGGCACGATGTCTGGCAGGGGACCCGAGTCGCTCTTGGGCCCGGTACCACCGACGTGTTCGGAGTACCTTGCGTGATTTATGGTGTCGTGGACGTGTTTCTGGCACCAGTGTAACGGTTGGATATTGGTATCTCATTGATTTTATAGTCATGTTGCATATTCTCACGTTTGAGTCGTATTACACTTGTTTATTGAAACTGACATGTTGTCTGTCTGTGTCTGTCACCTATCTTGTTTGGGGTGGCATGTGTCGATCCATATGATGTGCTTTGGTCATATGAGGAGCAGGTTGAGTACAAGTTGTTTGGATAGCACGTGGGAAACGGGACGAGCTTGATGAGTCACGAGACGAATATAGTGGCTAGAGTATAGTTGTCATGAGTTGTACTTTTATTCATTTGTTTACGTTTATGTAATCACTAAACTTGTTATTTCTAATAAAATGTTCTTTGAAGGAAGTTTTGAAACACTACCTCGGGAAACCGAGATGGTAATACCCTTAACTATCTTGGCCGGATAATTGCGGTGTTACAAAGTGGTATCAGAGCCAGGTTTTGGAACCTAAACCAATAAACCAAAATGAACATAGGAGTGTCAAATAAAATAAACTCGTCTTAAGTTCAATAGGAGGTCGGTTTTGGGTGAGTAGGATCCCTCATCTCAAAACTAGATCCTATTGTTTCGGTTGGTCACTACATGGGTGGCTACGAGCCGGGAAACGTGACGTGATATGTTGCATGATTATATGCGTGATGTTAATTTTGTTTAGCATCTTGCATGATTTACTTACTCAGATGAAATGTTGTTTGATTACATGTACTTTTGATCATAGTTAAGTACCTTTCATGATTTCTTGGTTCATTTAATGCACGATAATATGTAAAATGTGACGTGATTACGTGTTTTCTATGACAAAACGATAGGTTTCTTGCATGATATCGTTATTTATGATGTGGTGTATCTTATCATGTGAAAATGAGCCCGTCTTTAAGCGTTTTAATACCGTGTATGTTTGAACTTCATTAGTACTATAGTTAGAATTTGATTAATAATGGTTGTTAGTAGATTAGTCGTTAGTATAAAATGGTACTCTGTATTTGTTAGTCGGGAATTGCAACCATAGAGGGGCAATAAACCGAGTGCGAGCTAGTACCTGGCCGAGTACCAGTCACTCGACCGAGTGGACCATTTTCCAGAAACTTAAAAATTTCTAGAAGTAAGTCACTCGATCGAGTGGAGTAGAGACTCGACCGAATGGACATGCACTCGACCGCGTAGACTCAGCACTCGACTGAGGGCCAATTTTTGGGTTGTGAATTTTGAACATTTGTGTTATTTCCTTATTTTATCTCTTTATTCCTTCATTTAAAGTGATTTGCTTGTAAACGTCGTTGTTGATTGTTTGTTGAATTCAAGATTTTACCCTATTTTTAGTCCCTTAAATTGACTGATTTCATCATGTAATTGAGGTTTTCTTTCCTCTAATTTTTCCAATTTCATTTTTTTTAAGCCTATGCTAACCCCTTCAAATTTTGCCAATTAATGGCATGTTTTGTTTGATTAATGATATTAATCACCATTTTACATCATTTATGATGTCAAGTATGAATTTTTCATGTTGAATTTTACCCAATTTTTTTTTATGAACTCGATAGTATATATCCTCGATGTTGGAGGATGTGTCCTCGACAATAATGCGATCACAATCATGCGATTACGTGTTTTAAATCTCATAATAAGAATACGAAAGGGATGATACATTATATTGTCAACTGATCAACATTAATCGGTAACGGTTGGCTGACTAGAGTTTGACGTTACTGTCGTGTAGACGGTGGTGATCAGTTGATCCATTACGGTCACACCTAAAGGATGAGACCCAAATTGATAATTAATTAATTGTATGCGATACAGATTAATTACTCCCTTAAATGTATGAGTTAGAATTTATATCTTATTTTAATGTGATTAAATAAGATTCGATTTAGTGATTGATATGTTAATTCACTAAATCAAGTTGAGGTTTTATTGAGGTAGAGGTAATTAGTTATTTATATTTACAAGAGGTTGTAGATTTAACTAACTAGCTATTATGGGACCCATTATATGTTGATATAATGGTAAGATATTACTCAATAAGTTGAGTGTATATTGTTTATTAATTTGTGTCACATAATTGTTATTTGATCAAATTAATATTTAATTATGTAAGATAATTAAACATAAGACTTATAAGCATTTGTGGGACAAATGTTATAAGATAAAAATGACCCATAATGGGGCATAGGGGCCGGCTCACATGGGTAAGAACAAGGAGTTCTTTTACTGTTTTCCATATGCACAAGTTTCTTGATTGAGAAGGACATATGCATACAAGAGACAACTCTAGCCTATTGTTACATGCCTACTCTATACCTATGTTGCATGTGATTATTTTAAGTGAAAAATTATTCCACTTGAGGAGTGGGTGCCGTGAGATCTATATAGAAGAGCCACCACGAGCTTTTCTAAAGACTTACTCACTTTTAACACATGCAAAATCTTCCATCTTTTCTCCCTCAAAATTCATACATTCTAAATAATATTGATCCCATATTACTAGAGTAGTAATAACAAGAATCTTATTAAGATTATTAGGGAACACTACTACCATATAACTAGTCATTATTTGTAGTAGTATTTGGGTTAAATCTTGCGTGCAATCAAGCGGAGACGATTTCATTATAGATCGTGGGTTTGGTGGATCATCCAATATGTTTGGGCTCAAGAACAAGTGAAGGTAGGCGACTTCACTTGTGCCCATTCGTTCCACTGAATATGGTATGAAAAACCGATTTTCTTAATCTTATGTTATTTCTATTGCATGCATAAGATCCTTAAGTTTTTATGACTAAAAATTTAAACAATCATATGTGATATGAGTAATATGAGAAATATGATTTCTAACAAGTGGTATCAAAGCCAGGTTGTTGCATGCAAGATCGGCTTGGTTTTTCCGAGTTAATTTGATTAACACATAAAACTTGTAATTTGTGTTTTATGTTGATAAATCACGAAATTAATTTGAATGATAAAGTTTCTGGTCCTAAATTTATTTTAGGTCACAAAATATAATTTATGGATTTTTATTGTTCATTTTGATAATTATTTGTATAAAATGATGTTTTTATGACTAAAATGTCATTTTTAAACGAAAAATAGTTAAACTTTGATTGAAGACGTGATTTTTGGATATGTTCTATATATATATATATATATAGGGGCGGGATCCCGTGCGAACTGAGTTACGGTGCGAACCGTACGAACTACCTACATACGCTTGGTATAACTACTGGATACATTTGGTATTGCTACTAGATACATGTGTATCTAGTAGTTATACGAAGTGTATCTAGTAGTTATACGAAATGTATCTAGGGAGGTATTTTGTGTATCCACTCCGACAATTATCACCACTGCC
>JAGPOY010002535.1:0-14650 GCA_018983105.1 Silene uniflora | reverse complement strand
GAAAAAATAATTAGTATAAATAAATAGATTAATAATGTTAATGATCATTGGAAAGTGGAGCAATTAAGAAGTTGTCTAATTTTGAATTTAAAAATCAAAATTTTCAAATGTAATCTTCCAAAAATCAGATTTGAAAAAGATTTCATATGATCCCTACCACAATCCATATTGGCGCATTTCATTGGCCGATATAACTAGGCTCATATACACCGGGTGTGTTTGGATAGCAAAAGTGGGGGGAACGAGAGGGGAGGGGGAAGGTTGTAAGAGAAAGGGAGAGAAGGGAAGGGAAGGTGGAATGACATGTGGGTGTTTGAATACAATTTCTTTCCAAATCTTGCCTATTATGGAGAGATTTTAATTAGGCTTGGAGGAGAGAAATTGAATCCTTCCAAATCTCTCCCCCTCTACCCTCATCATATCAATCAATAATATATATTAATTCCAGAAATCAAGGGACTTAAATGCAATTAAATAAATCTATACAAATTAATTATACTATATAGTTTTTAATCATAGCACTGTGCGATGGACCTGAACAAGGGACTTTAATGCAAATATTATATAGTTTTGCCTTAAGTATAAATTTAGAAAATATCAGAATATAGAGATTTTCCTTAAAATAAACAAGCTCACTTATAGTATTAATTAAATTATTAATTATATAAAGAAGATGTTAATTTTTTAACATACACGAATATAATATTAGTATGCTATATTTTTGAAACTGTTAAAATGTAAATAAATAAGTCAGATTTCCAAAAAAATTATAATTTTCCATAATTTTTTTTGATTTGATTTAATGCATATATGTAATATACTTATATAAATATATAAGTCTCTTAAAATTGCATGCCTAAATAGTAAAAATAATTTTCTTAGTAGTGAAAAGAATTGGATATAGTAATACGACGGTAATCACTCAGTTGAATAGTCAAAGTATCAATATTAGCAACAAGCGGGGTAGTGAAAGTAATAGAAGTAACAACAAGAGTAGTGAAATTATCAATATTAATGCGGCTATAATAAAAGTAGCAATAATCACGGCAGGGTAGTGAAAGTAACAATATTAGCAACGAGCGGGGTAGTGAAAGTAATAGAAATAACAACGAGCGGGTGGGGGTAGTGAAAGTAATATAAGTAACAACGGGAGTAGTAAAATTATCAATATTAATGCGGCGGTAGTGAAAGTAGCAATAATTACGGCAGGAGTAGTGAAAGTAATAATATTAATAACGAATGTAATAAAAGTAATAGAACTAACAACAAAAGAAAGTATATATGAACATCTAGCTAACCAATCGATTTATCTAAAATATTAATTTTATTAGTAGTGAAAAAGAATTGTAGTAACATTGGATATAGTAATATGATAGTAATCACTCATTTGAATAGCCAAAGTAACAATATTAGCAACGACCGGGAGTAGTGAATGTAAAAGTAGTAAAAGTAACAACGGCGGAGTAGTGAAAGTAAAAGTAATAATAACGAATGTAATTAATAGAAGTAACAATACTAAGACCAAAAGAAAGTACATATGAACAATTAGATAAGCAATCGATTTAAGTAAAATATTAATAGAGAGATTTATCTCATAATTTATTTCATTGTAATTTTAAGATATACTCCGTATCATAGAATATATTAATAATAAATTTATGAGTTATGCAATATTAAAGTAATTTTAGTTAATTGAAAATATATTTTAATGTTAAATAGAGG
Source organism: Silene uniflora (assembly GCA_018983105.1). Lineage (NCBI taxonomy): Eukaryota > Viridiplantae > Streptophyta > Magnoliopsida > Caryophyllales > Caryophyllaceae > Silene > Silene uniflora. The sequence continues at coordinate 12,928 of JAGPOY010002535.1, read as the reverse complement.
TAGCCCGGGCGAATCCGGGCACCCATACTAGTACTAGTATTATATTAAAGCAAAAACCAAAAGCGTACTGCGTTGCCACGTGTCACGCCTCAATCAATTGCCATGTCATCCATAATTCTAATTCAGAAAAAAATAAATAAATTGCTAAAATTCCTAATTCCTAATTGTTTTGTGATATTCATGCTGCCATTTTAATTATAAATTCCGAATGGATTTGCGATTTTTATGCTGGCATTATAAATTTCGTGATAATCTTTAAGCAATATTAAATGACATCTTTCAATTACTTCCCTAAAATCTCGCCTAAAATAGAAAAAAATAAAAAAGAATATTAAACCAATATTATGGAATCATTTAATGGCAAATCATAAGGCAATATATCATTGAAATATAGATTATTTGCTAAAATCTCGCCTAAAAATCCGAAATTCATGCTGCCATTATAAATTCCGAAATAATTTTTAAGAAATATTAAATAGCATCTTTCAAATAGTTCCATAAAATCTCGCCTAGAATAGAAAAGAATAAAAACGAATATCTCTGAAATTATGAGAGGCGAGATCTTAGAATGATATATGATGTTTCGAAATAATATTATGGAACAAGCAAGATGTCAAAAATCTTGCCTAAAATACGTCCATATTAAGATTTCATAAAAATCTCAAAAAATATCTTCATTATAATAACTTTTTCACATCTCAAGATATTTCGCCTCAATCGTCCTTCAAATCTCGCCTAAAATCTCGCCTACAACCCGTTTTTAGCTCCATAAAATCTGTTAATTTAAGAATATAATCTGTTAATTTAAGAATTAAAATGCTACGGAAATACTAATACTAAAAGTCTAAAATACTATACCTCTTCCTTTATAAATAATCAATTTCCAAACCATTTCCTCATCATTCATTTCGAAACATCCTATATTAACCTAATAAAACTATTGAAATTTATCCAAGAGAGGACTCATTCATATTCACTGTTGAGTCAATTGAAATTCTGAAGCAAAAGCTAGACGCAGTTCACTTGGCTGAAGATGCAGTAGATGCCGATGATTTTGGAGAGTTAGGCGCTCATATGAGATGAGGCTGATTATCAACTAGTAAAACAGTTTCTTAAAGTGTTACCTCCAATTAGCAATCCTTAAAATTTAATTCCTGTTGGATGTTCTTTTGTAAAATCCAATGCTGATCGTAGTTTCTTAGAAGTAGCATTCTCCTTCGTTTCCCCTAACTGTCACTTGGCATAGACCACTGTTTTTTAACTACATCCCGTATGCCTTCTTCCGATGTGCATCTTCTGACTTACGGTTAACTTCTACTTTGATAACCATGATAAGAAACTGGCATGAGACGGTCCTTTGCGTTATGATCAAAGGTAAACTAATGTACACCTAATAAAGCTATTTGGCACAGTCACTTGCTTCGACATAGTCATAATTCCTTGGCCAGCTGAACAAGTCAGTCCTGTAATGTTAACTTGATCAGCTGAACAACCCCTATGAATATTCATTCACAAACAACCTGGCAGTACCGCTGATGAACCCCTCATCCAAGTTGTATAGCCATCTTTTATGGTTTAACAACTTTACTTATTAGCTTTTACGTCATATGAATGTTTGATTATATCACTTTTGGTTAATTCTTTTACAAAAATGCACACCACATTTAGCATAAAGCTTAAAGCTTCGAATGCATGATCTCTGATTGCATATTTTCCTATAGCAGTGTGTTTTCTTTTTGTTTTTTGATACACTGTAAGCAGTGGAACTGCTTAACTACACCTTTATTGTCTATTTTGTCCAATCTGGTCAGCACATGGGTTATTATGGTTGTTATCGATTACATATCTGTATAATTGAGTGGCCTGCGTTAGGAGATGCCCAGTTGTGCCTTTGATGAATTAAAGAACTTTTCGGTATATTTGTCAAGTTACATTAAAAATCATAACCAGACTGCTAACCTTTGAGAAAAGTGATTTATTTCAGACTTTATCTCAATGTATTTGTATTGAAGACATTTTGAAAGACTTACTCAGTTATACGTTTCTTTACTTGCTGTCAAAAAAATAGCACTAAACAGCCATTGATTATTTCTGCTTGGAGTGATTTGGCTGAAGATGAATGTGATTCGCTTTTACAAAAGACAGAACGCTGCAGGTGGTCGCTTTTACAGCACTAAAAGTCTCATCTACAGAGGTATTGCACTTCTCCAGAGTTCTACAGTCATTTATCGTTATCAGTTTAATGGCGCTGATTAACTATAACTTAGCAGGTTTTTCAATGGCACCACCATGTCATGACAATTGATCATTCACCTACCGGGGATAAACCTCGCGCCCTTGAGGACTGGTAAGCCGTTCAGACTAACACTAGCAAAAAATAAAAATAACAAAAGGAAGGAGATTTATTTCATTGCCAGCTGATAATACCATATGCATGTCCGCCGAGAAGTTGATTATTGTTCAACAAGTTTTACTTAACGAGTGTTAGATTAACTACCTCACCAAGCTCTCCTGTTTGACCATCTATTGCTGATGAAAGTCTAATTAAAAGAAAAAAAGGTAACCTCAGCTGTTGATCGTTAACATCTTTTCATAAAACTACAGGGTTTCTCTCCACCAAGCAGCTTTCTGAAATCCAAGCGCGTATATTAGCTCTTAGAGGTCTACTAGGAGACCAACAATCCACCACAATCAGTACCATACGCAACAAGAAGGTAACAGCAGCAAATTTGATTCACAATTATATATAAATTTTTTGGTGAACCTATGCCTTGGTACCTAACAACAATTTACTTACAATGGCTTGATATATGAAACCCTCAAGATACTATAGCTACTATCACCACTAATATTTCCTTTTCCGACCCTTGATTACTATTGGAAATTTTTCCTGACTTGCGACACTTCATATGCTATGCAGAATTGCAGATACAGCCTACATTGCAGGATGAAAAGTATACATTGCAAGTAACAATTCCAACGCCTGATTTTGAAAAGCTCAATGCATACTTAGGCTGTTCCAAGTGCAGCAGACGTACGAATATTGCAGCAGGGAATTCGTTTACTTGTGCAAAATGTTCAACTTCAGATGCCAAGTCTATCCCTAGGGATGAACCCTTTTTACATGTATATACAGGCATAATTAAAATCCAGACCAATTTTTAACAACATAACCTATCGTGTTCAGAATAACGTTCAACTGTGATGTATCCGATGGAACTGGTGTATTACCAATAACAGCATTCACCACAGATGCAGAAAAGATATTTCAGATGCTTGCACCAGATGTATTCAGGATGAAGCATTTAGTATGTTTACACATTCCTCTTTTACGCCTTCGAGATAAATCCCACAGACGACACAAATTAAGCAACTGTTATATACAAATTTTCCACCGATGTTGCTAATGTTAGTTCTGAATAAAACTGAAAAGATACTCTTGCGTTATGCCATGTCAATTTCGCTTATTATGTGCTCCCATTTTTTTAGTGTACACCAGCAGACACACATGACTAATAAATAACAAACATGTCAAATGTACAGGAGGACATGACAACATTCGAGCTGCTGAAAAATCGTCTCCAAACAGTCCCTTTCTCAATTGAAGTTGGTCCGAACATATACTTTCCATGAATAATGTGCTCCAATGGGTTCTTAAAAGGATTATTGACGAAGATGCTGGACAACCCAATTCACCACCTTCACAAGCAATCACCAACAATGCTCCACAGACTGATCAGCAAGGCATTGCAAGCAGGGAAATAGGCAACGGACCCTACAAATAGCACTCCAACAGAAAACACCGCCACACAACAAATGACTCCTGACGAAATGGAAAACACCCTACAACTACCAAATGGCGACCAAAGCCAAGCTAATCTCTCAGCCACTACCCACAGCCCAATCCCTGCATCAAAACTACTTGCAGTCAAAATTGAAGGCATCAAGTCAGCCAAGCATCTAAACAAGCAACTATTCTCAACTAAGCAACAACAGACAACAGCAAAACCCACAAGACGAGCAACTAAGCAGCTCCTGTAAAACCCGCATCTATGTATATAAGATAACTATATGTTATGCGCTATAAGCCAACAACTGTATTTTGGGAACACCCAAGCTTAGAAAGCTAGGTGTTCCCGTTCAAAAGCATCACACTTGTGCTTTTGACCATAGATCTTCGTGATCAACTTATTTTGGGAACACCTAAACGAAGGAAGCTCGGTGTTCCATTCAAAAGCAAATACGCTTTTGCTTTTGGATGTAGACTTCTGTGCAATATATGCACCATTTTGCTCACGAAATGTAATGAATGCACCGTTTTCCCTACTAAGCAGAATGTTATTGTATCTGGTTGTATGTTTTACATGGCAAGGCCAAAATTGAACAAGTCAGTTAATAATAAAATGCAGCCTTCAATGATCCTTTCCATACAATTAAAAACTTATTTCGACTAAAATTTTCAGCCAAATTGGGGCACCGCGCCCGATAGGGCGCGGTGCAACAACTAGTACAACAACAACAACAACAACATTACCCCAGTGCCTCAATGGCTCCCGCAAATTGCGGGGTAAGGGGGGGTCGGATGTACGCAGCCTTACCCTTGTGTTAGCAACACAAAGAGGCTGTTTCCGAATGACCCAAGATGAAAATTGCGCCGAGAACTGCATCGAAGGACCGCTACTTCACAAAATAAAGAAGCGCAGCCACTTTAGTATATAAAAATAAAAGAGATAAACATAGGCTAATTTGAAAGAAACATAATAATAATAATACTCCCTCCTATCCAGGATAACTGTCTCATTTCATTAATATATGAGTGGAGTATTTTAATTAAATGAGTCAGTTATCCTGGGTATGAAGGAGTAGCTAAAATTAGGTTTCAAGCAAGTAATAATAAGAGACGAAGTATACCTTAGGTAAAGGTCGGGCAGGTCCGCCAACAACTTTTGCAGCTCGTTATTTGCACACTTTGAATAGTCCGTGCAGTCAACATTCAGTTCCCATAGTTTGGGAGCTTCCATCCTTCTTGATGAGAAGGATTCCATTTCCTCGCACTGTTCAATATAAACACTCTCCAAAGACGGCAATTCCACAATATCATTATTATTCGGATCTCCCCGTATAAACCACTTCATTTCGGGGCAACGATCTAGAGTCACGTGATGCAATTTGGGAGCAACTAAAGGCTCGGAGGAAAATGACGACAACCTTGGACATTCAATAATATCTACCCTCTCTAAAAATGAGAGTTCTCGAACTTCATTCTTTTTTTCAGACAGAAAATACTGCATATTATTACAGTACTTTAGCTTCACTTCCTTTAGTTTTGGGGCTATAAAGGATCCTGACCAAAATGATTCGATATTATTACAAGACCACAATTCAATACTTTCAAGTGATGGAAATTGTATTCCAATGTTTGGTTTGGAGGCAAACTTGGCGATATTCAATTCCTCTAACATTAGGGTCTTAAGGCGAGGAAAGCTATAAACGCTTTCTTCTCTATCGCCAACTAGCTCATCCCCATCTTGGATAATTACTTTCATGTTTGAACATGAATGAATCTCGAGACTTTCGAGTAGTTGCAGTTGTTCTTTAGCCTTAATAAATAGATCGGATGGAAATACATATTCCCAGTTTAACATCTTAAGAGAGAGGGTACTAATATTTTTGAGTAAATGCAGGGGTAGAATCTTCAGTTCTGGGATCGAAAACAATGTTATTTCTACTAGACGTTCACATAACGATAATACAACATCATTGTCTTCGCTGTCAAACAATTGTTCCAATGACTCACATTCACGAACATAAAGGTTTTTTAAGTTTGGAAGTTGAAAATATGTGTAAAAGGCCTCCCCATTTACTACTGAAACTGAGAATATAGATTTGATATTATTGAATCCATCAATTTCCAAATGGGTTAATTTGTGAGACACGGAATGAGGAATGAACACCAACCCATGGACCTTACCAAGTTTTAATATTTGCAAGTTTGGAACCGGGTTTAAGGAGATGCTACCGCTTTCGATTTCTCCTTGCATAAGTGATGAAGACCAATTCCATAGACTCAAAACTTTCTTTGACACACTCTGTACGTCCAGTTCCTCCAGGCATGGAAATCCAATCTGCATATTAATAAGAAGTAATTTTTTAGTTACTCAGATACGAGTTTAATTTATATATTCTAGACCATCCATATATTTTCTCATTCATTTATCACTAACTAGGGTAGATCCCGTGAAATTATCTTACACTATAAGAGGTTCTCAATGTGTAAAAGACAACTCTTTCATTATTAGCATAATGAATACTTTTTTTATATAAAAAATGTTTGTGTTACCCTATAATTTTCCAATATAGAATCATAAATTTATGAAGGCTTAATCCCTTGCTAGAAAAGTTGAGTGGTAAAATCTTCTAGTTGGCTTATTGTACTCCCTCCTATTCAGTATTCACTATAAACTTCCCTTTGTTTGTGGGTACAAGATTTAAAGAAAGGAGTAAATAAAATAGGAGTAAAAGGATTGGGTCACTGGGTGGGGTTTAGTGATATGGGAGAGAGATAAATAATTAGGACTTAAAAGAGGAATTGTTGGACCAAAACATTAAGAAAAGTAATAAAATATGAGTAAAAGCGTTAGGTGAGGTTTGATGATAAGAGAGGAGGATGAATAAAATAAGAAGGATAATTTCTAAAATAAGAAGGAAAATTTAACATCAATAATCCCAAGTTTCAACATTCATCCATTTTTAATCCCAAATTTGAGTCTTCCCAAAATAATCCTAAAATTACCATGTCTATTACTCCACATCTTTGGACCCAAGCTTAACAACCATTATTTTTCACTAGAAAAATATATACTCCCTCCGTCTCGATCAATAGTTATCTATTACTTTTGGCACAAAGATTAAGGAAAGAGAAATGGGTGAATTTAGACCACACAAAATCTATAACCCCACATGCCCTCAAAAGATGACCACAAAAAATGACCAAATTAGGAAATAGATAACAATTCACTGAAACACCCCAAAATGGAAATAGATAACAAATGACCGGGACGGAGGGAGTATTAAGTTTTAGTTTAAGAAATTCAAAGTACATTTAAAGACAAATTAGCCCAATTTAAGATGATTATTTTTGACAAATTTTTTGTTATAATAATTTTTGTTTTTGTTTTAATTCTTTTGTAATGGCATTTTTTTCTAATCATTTTAGGTTTGAAGCTATTTCATGTTGAATTGATTAGTGTCAGGTCTCAAAAACACCATTAGAGTTGGGTCCAAAAATAGAATACATGATGAAAACTTGGGATTAAAAATGGAAGACTGTTAAAATTTGGGATTATTGGTGTTAAATTTTTCAAATAAAAAAATGGGAAGAAAATCTGAATAATCCGTTTTAGGAAATAAGGCAGATTATATTGAATAGGAGGGAGTATTAGTTAATGGGGGATGAAAAAATTACCTTATCAGAAAATAAGGTGGTTGAGGTTTCTTCTGACCCGTCAAAATTAGTGAACTCGCCGATGTTTGACAAACAGAGTGATTTCAAACTAGGGAACCTAAGATAATAACTTCCTCTATAGAACCTTTCAATTGTGTTGCACTTCTCCAAGGAAAGATGCTTCAATTTGGGAAAATTGATAGTTTTTTCAAGAATTCTGTCCCCTTCTGTCTCTCTGCTTATGACTTCTTGCAAGCTATTACATTTACTTATTCGCAGTTCTTCAAGCTGGACAAGTGCATCAAATATGGATGGAGACCCCAAACTCCGCAACTCAGAACATTGATCAATACGTAGAACCTTCAAACCTTGAAAGCTGGAAACGTAACTTGTTCTACACCAGAGTGTCTTAATTGTTTCATTATCTGACAAATCCAAACTCTCAAGAGATGGATATTTGCTCTGTGGTACACATTCAAAGGTCATATGTTAGAACTTAAATCATGATCTAACAAGCAATAAAACTAAAGTTAGTGATCTCATAGATTTACCAAGGAAATCATTTTTGGTGATATATAGAACAAAAAAGGCATTTTACATTTTTTTGGTGATATACAGAAAATTCCAGTCTACATTTCTTTTGTCTTTAAATCATAGATTATGACAAGACAATCATGTAGAACAAAAAATTGGTTGATTCTGAATTCTGGTATAGGAATTATGCTCAATTAAAATTTTTTATAGCAACAAAAAAGACATTTTGTACATGAAAATCAAATGTATAGGGTACCACATTTACACAAACTTAAAATGCTCAATACCGGGTGCAGAGTGCAAAGTGCAAAGATACCACGTGAATTTTCCAAGATAATCTTTATAAACTTTCCTCGTATGTTAAAAAGTCCGTTTTTATTTAAAATAATTGTGATCTAATTTACATTGTATCATTCCTATGACTTACCTCAGCATTGAAGAGAGCAAACACCTCATTCCCTGATTGCCCCAGCACCCTGGATAGACGACTAACCCAGCTTAGGTGAAGTAATTTCAAACAAGGAAACATATCGACCTCTGTCTCGTTTTTTGCTGTTTTTGCATCCTTATAAGCAACGGATTTCAATGATGGACATGATTTAATAGAAACCTCATTCAAGTTAAGTAAAACCGAACTCAAAGACAACCCACTTTCCAAGTAGCGCAAATTACTTAAATTGAGGCGACGGAGATTAGAGAATATTCCTACTGAAGCTTTCCCATCACATATCATCTTTAACTTGTCCATATGTAGTAGCTCCAAAATCTCCAAATTTGCAAAGGCCATTGACTCATTCTGTTCATCTGAGCTGATTAAAGATTTCACCTCACAATATTTAACTTTGAAAAACTTCAAGTCCTTAAAACCGTCCTCGTCCAACTCAGGGACAATATTCTTCTTGAGCTTATAACAATTACCTAGTACCAAACATTCCGTTTTTTTTAGCAATGCTCTTAACCCGTTGTTTGGACTTGGATCTATATCCGACAGCTGTAAAACATAACGGAACATAGATACTTCAGAAGTAGGTAACACAGGTATGTCATAATATCCTCTATCAGAATTGCGAACAAATATTTTGAACTTCCCCAGTTGCTCTATCAGCTGGCCATTATTCACGGTTAACAACTGTTCAATTTTGGATACCTCCATTTCAAGAACATTCAAGTGAGATAACGTATCAAGCTCACTTCCACTTGCCTGGTTAGACCCCCTTCCATCATTAACTTTGATATTTGTGGATGCCCAACCATCAAAACAATTGAGCATGTAAAGACCCTCTAAATGTGATAAACGGGATAAGATATTAGCCGGGATCTTTTTCATACCTTTGCAACTTCCTATATCAAGCAACCGAAGGTTACACAACTCCCCAATTTCAACAGCTAACTCTTCTAAACTTGACTCGCGCAAGCTGAGAACAAGAAGGTTAACTAACTTACCAATCAATTTAATGTCTTTCAACTTACACTGATGCAAATGCAATGTTTGTAGACGCTCCAATTCTCCCATTGATTCTGGTAACCCCATATTAAAGTTCACATTTGATAGACTTAAAACCTTTAAATTCTTCATTCCTTCGAAGAAATCAGAAGCTAGAGTTGTTAGGGATACGTCGCCTTTTAATAACAAAATTTCAAGTAGAGGAGCTTTCACTCCACTCAGTCGAGAAAAATCATGACCAGACATTAATGATATGGCTGTGAACTTCTTAAATGTCTCCTTACACATCCATCGAGGGATACTTTCAACTAAGGTCATGCGATCTTTGCCTGCCAAATCATAGCAAAACAGTGTGCATAACCAATCAAATATCTGATAATTCGTAATAATACATGATCTAACATAAAAAGCTAGTTTATATTAAGTTAGTAGAAGATGTAACATTACCTTTCTCAATAAATGAGATAGCAGATGCGCGAATAAGATCATGAATCTTGAGTTCACCATCAGCATCACCTTTTAATAACAATGAAGATGAAATGAGTTCGTTGGCCCACATATTTGCTTGCTCCATGGCTTCTGAAAGACCGTTCACACGTTGAAATAAATCCAACCCAATGCCATATCTCATCAAGTCTTCCACTGTTATAGCTGAATCGAGGGGAGATAAACAAGCAAGAAATAAAAATATCTTTTTTTCATCGATATCAATGAGCTTGTAACTTGTTTCGAGAATTGAGTACGTCTCACGATACTCACTGCTAATTTGACTCGAGATAGGATTTTCCGATGTCTCGGCAAAATGACACCACATTCGCAAATTTTTACCCCTTAATGCACTCGCTGTTGTGGCAATTGCAAGAGGTAAGCCGTCACACTTCCTCAACAATCTATCTGCTACTGGTTTAAATTCTCCATTGCCCACTTTCTTTTCAATTTGGTTTTCAAAAAGAGTTAAAGCTTCTCTTTCGTTCAATAAGCCCACCTTATATATATTAGCTTCTTGGACATCCATGAGCCTACACACTCTTTCTTCCCTCGTTGTAATTACAAGTTTACAACACCAATCTTTAGTAATTCCTTGAGGAATTCCCACTTCATATAACTTAAGTTTCTTCCATACGTTGTCAAGGATTATGAGTATTTTCTTTTTCTGTGATTTCAGTTGGTTGTAAAGAATGCGCGCTCGTTGAGCTGTAGTGTGCATATCGTCCAATGTCAAGCCGATTCCTCCAGCAATTTGACTTTGAATGCCTTTAATATTTGGAACTTCGGAAACCTCTACTACTACTTTTTTGTCGAATAAATCGGTAGCTCTTTTGTAGGCAACTTCTTTTGCCAAAGTTGTTTTTCCTGCATCCATCCAAAGTCCAAACCCATCCAAACGGAAGTTAGTTCCAATTGAAATACAAAATTCACTCCCCTTTCCCCATTCATTTGTTTACCATTTTATTCTTTGTGAGAATATCTTAATAAAAAAGTAAACAAATAACTCAAACGGAACGAGTTACCAATCACTTAACAATAAGTCAGTCTTGTCTAAAATAAAACGGAACAAATATCACCATTTTTTTTTATAGAATCTAACCATTTAATGACAAAAAATATTATGGCGTTGTTTGGTAAACGGCATATTGGCAAATTTTTAGCATATTCAAGGGTTTTAGCATGTTTGACCAATCAATATGCTACTTTTAGTGTTTGGTAAACAGCATATTGAAATAGCATATTTGGGGTCAATAATATGCTCCCCAGCATATTGGTTAGCATATTATAAAATAGGAAATTTTTCTCCATTTTACAACGAAAACTAATCGTAATCTGCCAATTACCAAACACTAAAATTAATTCGGCTAATTATAATATGCTAGTCAAACCTTCTGATATAATCTGCCATTTATAATCTGCTTTTGTAATCTGCTTTTGTAATCTGCTTATGCTGAAATTAATCCGCTGTTTACCAAACAGGACCTATAACTAATTTATAAGAAAATAGTAACATTTTATCGTAAAATGGTTGCATTTGGTTATTCTTATTTCAGATGAGAAATAGCCCGTCTGAAATAAGAATTTGCGATCACTTAAAGTGTTAGATTCAAATCAGTGCTAACTTAAACCCACATTTAAATTTCACCTAGACGACATTTACCTACAAATCTACAATATCCAAAAGTGGAAACATTATGAAACAACAGTCGGTGTTGTGTTATGGGTGGCTCATTCTTCTAGCTATTACATTGAATCTTTCAAAAGTGAAAAGAAAACGACTAATACGTTGAGATCATTCAAAGATCAGACGGTCTCCTGAAAGACGGTCTCTCACTAAATTTATTGAGAGACCAATTACAAATGAGTACATATACTATAAAATTGGGTACTAATAAAATGGCTACATATACTATAAAATGGAGTACTAATAAAAGTGATTAAAGTTGTTGAAAGACCAATTACAAATTAATGGAAAAAAGGTACGAAAAGAAATAAAATGGGTACATATACTATTAAATTGGGTACTAATAAAAGGGGTACATATACTATAAAATGAGGTACTTAAAAGTAGTTACAATGTATGATAAAATATGTACGATTGTTATGAAATTATGTACCAAATGAAATAGACATTTTAAGCCCAATAAATAACAAAAAGAGTACGAAACATACATAAAGGGGTACGACAAAGTGGTCTGTCAATAACTTAATGAGAGACCGTCTCTCACAAGTTTTTGTGTTCAAAGCTTGGACTTGGTAATTAAGCTCATTATTGGTGTCATATGGTCTCCTAATAGACGGTCTCTTAATAAATTTTTTTGTTAGACCATTTTACATATCAGAGTAGACATCGTCCAAATAGTGATTTATGACTGTGAAGGTGTTTCAGTGATTATTCCGTGCTATATTTACTCCTCGTCCTCTATCATCTACTCCCTCCTACCCATAACTAATGTCCCATTTGACAATTTTGTTTACCCACACAAATGTCCCATTTGCCATATTTATGACTCTTCTACCCTTTGCTCTTTTCATTATTAACAACCCAACTCACTCTTACCCATTACTTTTCATTATTTAACTCACCTTTTTCTTACCCCCAAACAATAATTTTCATTATTTAACTCTATTCCTTATTTCCCGTGTCCCTACCCAAATGGGACATTAGTTATGGATAGGAGGGAGTATAATTGTTATCTTTATTAATTACGTCGACGTTGCAATTGGGAATTTTATGAAGTACCCTAGTATTCTCATGACAATATGAGTAGCTATCAATCAATCAATACTATATATTAAATCCAGGAACCAAGGGACTTCAATGCAGTTAAATAAATCTATACAAATTAATTATACTATATAGTTTTAAATCACTAGCGCTGTGTGACGGACCTGAACAAGGGACTTCAATGTAAATATTATATAGTTTTGGTTAAAAGTATAAATTCAGAGAATATTAAAATATGACGAGTTTCCTTAAAGTATAAGTAAGTATATATGTTATATTTTGGAAACTA
>JAGPOY010002534.1:0-15183 GCA_018983105.1 Silene uniflora | reverse complement strand
ATCGAGCCTTGCTGGACTCGATCGAGGAACTAAGCCTCTGGTCAGAATTCGTCATGTCTTCACTTGTTTTCACTTCAAGTCTCCTCGTTCCTCGTGCCTTGCCTCGTGTGTTCCACCATGCCATAGCCGTAGTGCTACTCCCAGCTCAACTACTCCTCGTAATGCATTGTATCTGCATTAAAACATAAAATAGCGGTATCAACGACTATTCACCAAAAAGGCATGAAAACAATATAAATCGCACAAGAACGGTATAAGAACATCTCAAATGGGAAGCTATAAAAGTCTATATGAAAGTGATATATCAGTCAGGATGGACATTCCGCCACCAACCCGCCCAAAAACATTAAAACAAACAAGACCCAACCATCAAAACCCGCCTTCCACCCATTAACGGATCGAGGCAGGTTTATTACAATATACCGAAATATTCCCCAACAAAAATAAACTAAACAAATAAACGACCGCCTTGTAATTCAAATCACTGAATTTCATCATCTTCGTTGAAATCAAACTAAAATTAACCCTTGATTTCAATTTCTCAAATCACACATTGCTTAGATCCGAAATTCACTTCGAAATCACTCTAAAGTGACATTCTTCAACTGTTTAATTCAATTTGTTGCATAAAAATTCGGCAATTTTGGCGAAATACTTGATGTACACGAGTTTTTCATTTTCGATTTGATAGCGAATTGATAATTTGGGGGAACTTTGCGGAAAATTAGGTCATGTCTTCGTTATCGTCGATCAGTGAAACATTAGGAGAGCTTGATGGTCAAATCAGCGATATATTTCGCGCATTATCGTAAGATTTCTTATTGTTTTATTGAAAAGATCGATTTTTTAAGTTAATTTTTATTGTTCGTTGATTTTTATGCATGATTGATTATATTGCTCTTTATGTTTCATATTGTATCTGCCAATGTATGTGTAATTTAGCAATGTAAGCGATAATGGCGGTTTCAAAGGATGATTCATGTCGGGCGACACTAAATTTGAGTTATTTTCGTAGTGGGGAGTGGAATTGTTCATTATTCAGGATCATGATTTTTGAGTTAGATTGTTGATTGGTCATATTTAGCGAAAAAGATTGCATGTTTAATGGAGAAAATCTCATTTGGGGCCGTTTTGAGCTTAAGACGGACAATTTCCTTGCTATGTGGACAATGTGGTTGAGTTAATGCTAGCTAATTTGATTATGTTGTGAGATTAAGACGGTATTAAGTAAGACCCACTCGGTTAGTTAGTGATTGTAGAGTGTCAGCATTGGTGACACATTGTTTTAAAACGTGATGTCGCGAGTGATGCTGCAGCAGCGTTAAGGTTTAAGTACCATAATGAATTGTGTATGTATGGCCGTGGTGTTTTAGAGATGGAATAAAGTGATAGATGATTGTTCCTGGTTATTGCTTTGCATCTAAACTGTCTCAATAATTCTTGCTTGTCATGGTTTTTCTTTGTAAAAAAAACAGAAATGGGTTTCAGAAGTTGGAGAAGATTAAAGAGCCTAGCCGACGGAGCAGGCAATTGGAAGAGCTCACTGACAAAATGCGGGATTGCAAGAGGTAAATTTTGCAATTCCCTTTAAGATTTCTTATAAGTAGCATGCTATACAAGTTGGATCAACAATGCTTGTGAGTCTCAACACAGTTTCCGTTTTTTCTCATAGTTCACTATTCACTAACTTATGCTCATGTCATAAAACATTTGTGCGATAGATAAGTCGTTAGTGGAGTGATGCAAGTATGACTTCTTAACTTACAAGTTTTTCAAAGAGATATATTTTTGGATTATGAGTAAATTCAAAAATATAGATTTAGGGCTACGTTGGACGAATCCATCTGTCTCATAACAGTTTGATGAGGAATTGTAGTTAGAATTTCCACTCGAGTGATTTAAGTAGAGACTAAACTCAGCTTGAATCTTTTTCCTTCCCTAATCCAGCCTTCGGTGACAATGTGCTTTCTTGTAACTGATTTTAGTTGCAACGACTTGAACCGACATGTAATGAAATTGCATATTTATTACCCTTTTTCAAGTTTTGTCAACAGTGAAGCTAGAATTACGTTATTCTAAGATTTAATTGTGAATATCGTGTGGGGACATTTGACATATTTTGTAGGAGCTTTTAGGTAATTATTATGTTGGGGTTAGAGATTCAGCCATGTCGAATGTCTATAGTAATGTTTTCTAAGTAGCTTTTCGAGGCGAGGGTTGGGCTGAGCAAGCTCTCTTTGGAGATGCTCTCCATCATTTTTATAAGCTTACGTTTGACCCCCTCTCCTTAATTTTGCCACGCTTTTTTATATTTTGTTGATCTGTTTCACAACTTAATAAAGTTTCTTAGTGGTTTCTAGAAAACATCTTTAAACTTGTTAAAAGTTCTCTCTCATTTTTGAATATTTGAAAATGTTTCTCACCAAATAGACCAGCTTCATTTTACTGAATTGTGAAATGCTTCTTACAAGTTGCAATTCAGTCAAAGCTCGTCGTATCTGCCTGTATAATATTTTGTTTTGAACTTGCTTTTAGATGTTCTTTCCTTATTATCTTCTGTTGGCTTTTAATTTTAATTATTATGGGTGTGGCTTGCGGAAGTGGTCCATAAAATGAATTTGTTGCATACTACTATTAGTACTAAGTTTCCATTTCTTCATTGTTGAGTCTGATAACGAGTGTGCTTTGTCTATGTTTTGTTGGCCAGTGGGTTTTCTAATGATTTCTTCCTTTTAGGCTCATTAAAGAGTTTGATCAAGAAGTAAAGGGTATGGAAACTGTGAATGATGCGAACACAAACAGGATATTGAATGAGAAAAAACAATCAATGGTTTGTATTCTGTGCTCATCTTAGTACATTTTCCCTTGGCATGTTTTGAATGTGGAAGCTATACCTGTTTTGAATGTCGGTTTAGGTAAATTATGCATCTATATATGCCGAGTAGCACTAACTTTGTTTTTTTTTTCCTCCACAGGTCAAAGAATTGAATTCATATGTTAATATGAAGAAACAGTAAGTTGGCTGCTTTACTTTTTGTTATAGGATTTTTTTTTTCCTGCGTATAAATCTCAGGATTACAAATTTATTGTTAGTTTATTTTGATTGCTTGCTGTTGTCATTTACTTGCTTATGTTAGCTTAGAGCCGAAGCAGATTTGACTCCTAGAGTACATGAATATATCAGTTATTGTTATTAAAAAGTGACCATGCTCCAGTTCATAGACTTTGCCTATGTCTAATTCTGTACAGTTAAAAACAATAAATAAGTAATGAGGAGGATTATGGTGGTCTGTGTATTGTATTAAAAGAATAAGCACTGATATTTTTACTTGCACTCTGTAAGTCCGTCTTGAATGTGTACATGTCTGCTTTCTTCACCTATGTTATTATTTGCTGGTATTTGTTTATTTTTTCTCGTGGATGTTTTGAGACATAAATCTTTTTGAACAATAATGCACCACATCAAAGGGCAAGGCACATGATTGCAGGGGATTGATTTAGTTTACCATTTTTTTGGGGTGGCGGTGATGTTGTGTGGATGTTATTATATTGTAAATGGCTTGTTTTCTCTTTGTACCTTTTTGAGTTCCTATGATAGAATCTTATTGTTCCGATGGATTATGTTCTTGCTGTTATCCGGCATTCCGGCCAAATGCTGGTCGTTTTCAGTTACCATCCTAATCATCCTTATGGTCTTTCAATTCTAAGTTGTTTGTTTTAATGATGTAACAGGTATGCTAACAATCTTGAAAATAAGCGGGCTGATTTATTTGAAGGCCCTAGCGAAGGAGCTGGAGAACAAAATGTTCTGTTAGCATCCTGTAAGTAAAAGGCGTAGTCTTTCATGACAGCTCTTGCATTTCTTTTTTCTTATATTCTCACTACTTGTTTACTTTGCCCGTTTTGTTTTTTTTCTTAGTTTAAAATTTTAACTTCTAGTTTCTCATTGTTGCTGCATACTTGTATCTCATGTTGACGGATTCAAATGATGGTTCTTGCTAGCTAATCCCACATAATTTTGTGGCTAAGGCATTGTTGTTCATGTCTGGTCTGTTACTCTGTTTGATGCTCAAATATTTCATATTTTTGCTTATATTATCTGTGTTTCCCTCTCAGCTATGACAAATCAGCAGCTTGTTGATCATGGAAACCAAATGATGGATGAGACGGATCAAGCTATTGAGAGAGGGAAGAAGGTTGGTATTTTTGATATATTCTTCAAACTGAAACTGGAACGACGACATCTCTCAGTTTGTACCCACAATTTCAGTTTTTAATTAGACCTTCTACCTGTCAATCTGGTGTCTTCTGGAAAGTGGAAACTGGAGGCTCAGAGCTCAGTGGACAGTATATCACTGAACTGATCCCATTTTTCTGAATGTTACTCAAGCTTTTGAAATTCAGTTGTTTTCAGTTTACACGGTATCATTTTGGTGTGCCATTCTAGTTGAAACATATTTCGCATAGCTGAAAACTTTTTGATGCAATCATACTTGGTGCCTGCTGTGTGATTCAGTTCATCAATAATGAGTAATGTGTTCATAAAATTATTTTAGAGCTTTTTAACTGAAGTTCGAAAATTGTACGTCACCACCAAATGATTTTTCACTCTTGGTTTGCTTGATGCAGATTGTTCATGAGACAATTGGCGTTGGAACAGAGACTGCGGCTGCTCTTAAAGCACAGGTAATCATTTGTAGGTGTTATTTTCAGTCTGATATCAGGTCGTGATTTATCAGGCTTTCTTTATTATCATCTTCCTAGTAAATTTGCAGTAATGATATCAGCTTTGGTGTCATGCAGACTGATCAAATGAGTAGGATAGTAAACGAGCTGGACTCAATTCACTTCTCGCTCAAGAAGGCTTCCAAGCTTGTCAAGGAAATTGGTCGTCAGGTCAATGCCCTTAAACCTCTTTCAAGTCATTATTTAATATAGCATGCCTTGTTGCTTCTAACTTTTACACTTCTACAGGTTGCTACTGATCGGTGTATCATGGCCTTGCTCTTTCTTATAGTAATGGGAGTTATATCCATCATTATTATCAAGGTCCGACTCATACTTCACATTTGCTATATTTTTCCTCAAGTATCCTCAGATTCCTCACCATTATCTTATTTTCTAATGCAAGTAGTACAATGTATAAAAAGAGTAGTCAAAAAATGAGTAATCGGGATCAAGGAATTCTATTCTATAGAGCAAATTTTTAAAGGCATTCTAAAATCTGAAAAGTAAATGACTCCGAATTTAAAGCGTGTGCAACATCTGATGCTTGGACTCTCCTTCAGACTAGGGATAGCGTTAGTCTTAGCTTATGGATCGACATTTGGTCTCTTGTGGTTTTCGTGAGTTTTTCTTTGGATTAAGTGACTACTTCACTTGCTTGTACTTTTCTCAGACTAGGCAAGTTCTTGGGCCTTTTGGCCTGAATATTTACTTACACGAAAAAAATATGCTGACTTGGACGACTATGCATTTACTGATGTTTTCAGCTTGTGCATCCAAACAACAAAGACATCAGAGACATTCCTGGATTAGCGCCACCAGCCCAAACACGGAAATTGCTCTCATATGCAAACTAATATACCGTCTACAAAAGATGCTTCACTCCCATTCAAATTTGGAATTGCAGCTGTTATGTTAAATTTATTTATACTTGAAACTGGTAGAAAGGCGGCTTCACATGAGTAAAAGATTTGGCTGATAAAACACATTTACTGAGGATTAGCGCAGATGACAGCATCTTCGGTCAGTAGAGTTATATGTGAAGAAGCTGTAATCTTTGTAACTGCTGTATTACACTATATTTCTATTATATGCAATGCCCATTTTTTCGCATGAGAAGATTTCCAGATTCACACATCACACATGGTGTCCGATTCTTATGTTTACTAACCAAACCCTGTATCATATATGCTTGAATTTTGTCCACTTTGCTGCTTTTGAACTTTAAAATCCCTCTGTTATCATCTTGCATGTAATTTGTCTGGAGAGTATTTTCCCGTGTGTAATTCGTAGAATTTGCTCTCCAACATCAAAACATTACCACAGACAGGCGGCCAATTGGAGACTTGCGTCAGGTGTGGACCGATTAAAGGAAGGACGGCAATGGTTAGCACCAAAATATATTACTGTTTACTTACTACAAGACTGGCAATCAGGTTGCTCTAATTGCATTTGAACCATCTCGAGTTTCAATTTCAGCAGGTCGAGTAATTCTGGTGCAGGCCGAGCGGTTAGTATCCACAGGCCTTTTTAGTATTTTGTTAATCTGTTTTCTCGTGCAATGTCTAATTAAACATCAAGTCGTGAGCCTGTTAAATATTCTGGTGCAGGCCCTGCGGTTAACATTTATTAATAGTGCATCGCAAGAAGAGTTCTCTCATCAAGTCGTCGTGAGTCTTTGTTTCTGTTTGTGTTCATACTTTTAGTGCAGCGTTTCTTCGGATGAACACGGCTTCTTTCTTATAAATTTCTGAAAATGCCTTCAAACAGGCAGACAATCATACAAATATGTTCAAATCATGCTTTATACTACCCCATCCTCAATATTTACCGATTATTTGTACGAGAGTATATGCTACTTTGCTCATTATACACAATTATACAGCAGAATTCTATGACGTTTTACACTAGAGCAGACTCTTTAACCTTCAGACTACTCTTCTTTGTGATGAACCCTACATAAAGGTCCGACCTAGTTAAGTCGCTTGCTGACAACCTCTGGTTTCGTCCACCTTCTGACATACTTTTAACAAACTCTACCAATTGCCGCCAATTTTCACCTTCAAACAACTTTTTGTTCATCCTTAAATATGTAAACGCAGATAACCCGCTTCCAGACTGTGATTTGCTGGTTGCTAAAACTTGTCCAAATGCACTTGCATCATATCTTTCCAAAGCGTTTTCTCCCGCGAGTTCTATTCCAGCTGACTGTGTTGCCATTTTTACTTGCTGCACTAGGCTCTCTGGTGAGCAACTTGCATGCCCTGGTTGCTCGCCATCTTTCATCTCCATGCATGTAAAGTTGAATACCACGCCGTGTTTAGCAAACATTCTCGCTATTGGTAAATACCCGTCTTGATTTCTTGAATTATTATAACCAGCCGTTAATTCAGCTGCATGCGACCTGCTGTTGTAATGCCAGTGAATTCCTGCTACTTTACCCGATAGTTTCGCCCCAGTTCCCTTAAATATTCCATTTGCAGCTCCTAGAATGTTGTCACCATGTTCGATTAGTTTCCCACTGTACCACTGTAGGAAGAACTTCCCATATTCAGTGTTCCATGTCCCGTCTTTCCTGAAGAACCCAGTATCTTCCGGATATTGGTTGTACTGCCCCGAATCATGTGGACCACCTCTTCCCCATTCTTTCTGTCCATATGCCTCTGCTGCTGCTTGGAGTGATGCTTTCATGTACTGTTATTGCAAGAAAATGTGTTAGATGAGCAAAATAATGTTTTTGCAGATATGCTAATATTCTCTGTATTTTAGTGTGTAATTAGTTTGGTCGGTCTGACGCAATTTTCACTGTAGGTTAAAGAAAACAGCCTCTGTCTGGTCAACATGAGTGAGGTAAGATCCCCTTACCCACAACATAGGCAGAAACCTTTGAGGCACTACGTAATCTAGACAGACAATGTTACGCTTTTGGGTTGGTTTTAGATTTTACCTTGTCATAGCACTGGAATTCTCCGATTCCTGGAAATCTCCAAGTCCCATTACTTTCAGGGTAAGATGGGTATCTTAGTTCTCCACATGGGCCCATCCCTACTTGAATTTCCTGCGAAATGATCGAAAAACGAGTAAGTTAGGTTGAATGAAGATGTTTTCTGATAATTGCATACCAAAATTGAGTTGCTTTTGCTGTTGAATTGCTTATGATAGGTCGGAGTCTTACCACAATAACTCCACCCAAGTAATCTCTGAATCTGTCACGGAAACATCTCATGAAGTCGGAGTAGACTTGAATCGGTGTTCTCCCTCTAAGCACTGGTAGTGAATCACAGCCTAAGCTGATGTACTCTGGATTCCTCCTGCCTGATTTGTCTGTATAGACAAGATCAGGATTCTTGCTCATTTCTTCTAATACCCATGGCGGAAGTGGAATGCTGCAATTAAGAAATTCGATATATGATTAATTCAGTGAGGTATAAGACGGTCTCATATAATTTTTCGACAAATTACATATGTAGTACAGTTAGGTAAGAATGATGTTTTTTTAGTACCTGCAGGAGTCTCCGACATTTCCTCCGCACTGGTGGAAAGACATAACTACTTGTAGCTTTAACCCGTGCCTTTGCACCATATTTACGAGCTCTGCATAGCCTTCCCAGTTATACTTCAGGGGTCCGTCTTTCTCGACCAAACCCCACCAGACATCAACCATGACTCCTTCAACACCAGCACTTTTCAACGCCATCAGACTGGCATTCATTGCCCGTGGTTTATTCAGACTGCCACCTATTGACACCGTGTCTAATGGCAGCATCACGTACACAGGCACCCTCGCATCGTTTCCATGATGAGTTGTCGTCAACTCATGAAACTTCTCCCATTTTTCATTATTACTACCTTTTTCCACGACTGCCGGTTTCTCAGGGCTAACGTTTGCTTCCTGCACCAGACTCACTGCACGAGAACCACACGATGGCCTGATTCGTGCTAAACATATAATACTACGGAATTCTTCAGAAGTTTTAAGACTTCTTAAAATTCTAAGGGTACCAAAAGAATTAGAAGAACGTATTGTTAACGTCATTTTTTCTATCGTTGTTTTTGAATGGATATGGATACGGATATGAGAATCGAGAATGAAGAAAGTTTTGTGAAGGATGAAGGTTTGGAATGTGCCTTATTTATAAAGTATAAAAGGCATCTTTGATATAAGGTGGGTCCAAAAATGTTAGGAAGAAACAATCTTAGCTTAGTCACCTTATCATAATTTATTGGATATGAAAATTTGAACATCATTTTGCTGACTAGATCATTGCAACAACTTGTTCTATGTTTCTGAAATGAGTAAATCTTGTGCTGCTGCATTATTGTCCTGAATTTTTTTCCTGAATTGCATTTACTGTCGTGTTTTACATTGCGAGTATACTGTAAGATCGTTATACTCTACAACGGCCTTGTAATGCTTGTACTGTTTATCTATTGAAGTATACAACGGTCTTATAGGATAATTAATGATCACATTTTGTTTACTGCAGAATGTAAAAGCATTTTGTTTAACAGTAAGAATGGATGTTACCGACTTACTGCTCACTGAGTGTCGAGAATACGACTTATATTATGTTCCGTTTTTCAATCTTCCGATTATACTAGGGTGACTTAATTTTACCCCACAAAAAGTAGCAAACTTTTCTTCATCTGATGTGTATGTTTCTTTCATCACATGTAATATTATGTGGAAGCTAAAACTCAGGCAAATTAAACCTTTTTTATTTTATTTGGCTATGATTTGCTTTGGATAAGGAGGACCTTGGACTTCCATTAACGAAAAAGCTTGTGGTTGTGAGGGAGCACTTTTCGGCTTTCTGTCTTGACGGAGACGTTTTGTTTGGAAGTTCCAATAGAGTGGTTGCCGCCTTGACTGGTGCTGCGTACTTTTCAACAGTGGCGGTGCTTAATTTTTCCGGGTTCACTTGGTCTAGAAATGCACATTGGGCGGAGAATGTTGCTCCCTCCATTCATTTCATTTCCGTACATTTGTTCAGACAGAATATGTGGAGTTCAAAATCTCTCTCACATATTTTGAACAAACGTATGAAAATGAAATGAATAGATTTAGTACGGAGTAGAACATAACAGTTGAGGGCTAATTAAATATGAAAGGTTCTACTATCTTTCTTTGCTAAGTCACAAATTCTCATTTGTGACGGACACTATCCGTCACAAATGAATGACGGATACCATATTCTCTCACAAAATACCCATCAAGGTGAGTGGAGAAGCACATGGGGGGTGCCCACCTTATCCCCTCAACCCATTTCCTCTCACAAAATATCCGTCGCAAGATCCGACCCGTCGCAAGCAAGACCTACTGTTGCTAAGTAGTCTTGGACATCCTTATGCAATATGCATTACTATTCACATCAAGTCGGGATGACTTTACGCGACCTTTTGATGGTTATTAATGTATTTTCGAGTAACCTGTCTACAAAAGGGAAAGACATTGTTCCGAAACCCTAGTCATCGACTGTCACATACCTAGCTTATCAGAGCAGCTGAATAACAGTTTTATCCCAGTGTCTCAAGGGCTCCTTAAATAACAAAGTCTATTTGCAGATGACTCGGTATCTATCTACCTTTGGAATGATCCATGCATCATATGGTCATGAAATTTCCAGCCAAATACTTAGGCCTTGTTGGTTGTACAACTTCCAAACTTAACAACATTACATAAGTGGAGGATATTGAGCCTTATCTGTAAGCTGACTCATTTCCTGCGCGAAAAATTTGAATTTTAAAACCCGTTTCATGTCTGTTGTGTCGAGTCATGCCGTATTGTGAAGACAATGATGTAACAACAAGATCTTCCAAAAAATTTATGAATATAAAAGCTGTCAAATTAGACCCCATTATTTACCCTTTTTAAGCCTTAGGACCCCATTCTTCTTGTTTTCTACCTTAATTGTCTGCATCAGTGCATTGCGAGCTTTTCTATTGATGTTGTCCTTTAAGAAACACGAGGCTATTCTCATTTTTTCACCGTAGTTACTTGAATTTACTGTCCGGTTTCTTTTTCTCTGGGTGAACTTTTTTCGGTAAAATTTTCCCTTTTTTCGGTAATTTCAACTTTTACCGAAAATCATTGGCTTAAAAATATAGTCTTTGTGTTTGATCGGGTTATTTTCACTTTGATTTGGCGTATTTTAGGAGTTGAGAATGTGAACGGAAAGAGGTCACTCGCGTCAATATTGATGCAAAGAGCATTCGGTATTCACTCCAATTATACTTCTCACAAGGAATAAAAATGTAGCGACTAGTTGAATGGGAAGGCGGTGTCCATGATGGATTATGTTGCCTATATGAATATGATCAAGCCCTTGAGTTGTTTGTCATGATGATGGATTTGGTCACCTAAACTCAGATGATGTTCATATAACAAACCATGTGTCCATGAATAATTATGTTTTTCAACAGAAATTGTCTTTCTTATTTTTGGTACATTGATGTATATTACTCTTGTTTATTTCCTATCTCATTTCGTGTCTGCTTAACTTTAGTAACGTTGTTAATCGATGTCAAGACATTGGGTGATAACGCAATTATTAAAGCTCAAAATTGGACTTGTCTTTTGGTTGAGATGATTCTTTCATAATACATATCAGGATATGATGACATCTTACATATGCTCCGGAGAACTTTAATTACATCGGTAGACTGGAGGGGCCTTACCCCCTCCCTGACTCATTGATTGAGTCTTAAAACAAACGAAGTTAATAGTTTAAACCTTAACCCCCGTCATCTTTACTCCAAAATCCGTCGCTCATCATATGCATGTATGCAACATAAGCAATTACCAGATGATCTAAGGAGTTGGGAGTTAGGATACAGTAGCACATGCAAGAGACATTGATCACAAAAAAAAACTGTCCTTATACAGGCATTTGTTCTTACATTATTTATTTATTTTTAAGATGGAAAATATATAAAATCTCGACCATATACAACTCATCTTATTATCATCCATACCAAATATTTTGGTTCAGGTTGGCTACAATCTCAATGCCACATAATTGTGCACGTTATCATCATAATTTTGCCTCGACAATAATCCCGTATTCCCGTGCATAGGCTCGTAAAATAACCCTAATCTTTACGTGTATTTGTATACGCAACGGTCTCATGATAAGCTTATACTCCGTGGTATGTACTATGTGATTTTAATATATGAGGCCTCTTAAATAATACTACTTCGTAGGCAGTGGTGGAGCTAGGGGAGGGCTAGTAGTGGCGTTTGCCTCCGCTGGAGAATGAAATTTCAAAGGTTGTAGTTAATATTTTCGAATTGTTTTCAAGTTTCCCTTTTACTATTATTCATTCAGCACGCAAAGTTCAAATTCTAGCTCCGCCACTGTCCGTAGGTGATTATTTTCTTATTCCACTTCCTTCTCGTTCCTTTTTTTGTTTGTTTATACACTAATATCTTTATGTAAAACGGCCTCACGCAACAATTACTCGTAAAACTTAATGTTGTACCCTTACTGTAATGTTGCTTGGTTATGGATATCTTTAGCTTATTATTAACAAACTGATAATTTTCTCACACAAAATGCATCCCATCCATGACTATGATAGTTTGTTATAATATGGTCAAAAAGTTGTAATCAATATAAACTTTCTTGAGATATTTTTAAATGTATCCTCTGAGATATTTATGATTCAAATTTCAATATTTGCTATTTGTGTTGGAAAATATCTGCCTTGACTTGGTTTAAGAAGAAAAAAAACAATGGAAGAGGTTAGAGGTCTTTGGAGGTATCGTGAATTCGTGATAATAGGTCACGGGTTTGAATCTCCCTCCCTTATACGGAGTATTGTACTGGTATTGTGCCTCATTTAACACGAAAAGAAGTATCATATGAGACGTACGTCGCGTACTCTATTATGCTCCGTAATTTTTATATGTGAGACGGTATCTCGAAAGACGGATAATCATGGATGTATAACTAGTGAAGGGTGTTTTGGTAAGCCAACCTATGTTTAATCAGTTTCATTGGATTGTACCAAGAAAATGTCCTCATGCATTTTCTCTTCCAGGTGGATTAGCATATGGAATAATGGAATATAATCATTCCAATGGATAACATTATGATTTGTTTCGTCCAAATAATAATAATAATAATAATAAAATACAATAACTGGAGACATTTTGTATATTAATTATCCTCATAATTGACAATTTTACACTATACCTAGTGAAAGTATTTTTTTTCCCGAGTTTTAGATGTCGATTGTCGAGTATCATGTCAACAGGTAAAGTGTTGTTCGAGCTTATTTGAGTACTTTCCCGTCTCAGTCAATAGTTTACGTTTGTTTATTTTCCCATCACAAAATAAAGTAAACGTAAATTATTGACTGAGACAGAGAGAGTACTACGTAAAGGTTGTCTAATCTTGAACCAAAATTTTCGATTTAAGTGATATCAGGCAGTGCTACTTGTTCCGACATACAGGAATGTGACCGTCTCTTTCCCCCCACCCCTACCCCCTAAATCTCTCGTCCCTGGCCGCCCCTTATTGTCGATTTGATCTATCGCTTCTCAGTCGCCAACTCTATTAAGAAAGCAAGTTCCCTCCCACTTCATATGAATTCATGGCCAATTAACCCCTGCTGTGTGGTTTTACTGTAATATAGCATCCAGAGCGTATTACAGCAAAATCGTATGAAATTAATTCACGATTCTATTCACGAGCAAATTCAACAACCATAATGTGTGGCGCGAGACAAAAACTTCCTTATAACTCGTAACATTGTTTACTTTTCGATAAATAAAATGTTCACACACTTCCATGAGTGAAGATATCAAATGAGTTTTATACAAAACAATGTGTATTCCATCCGTCACAATCATTTCTTTACCTTTTATATTCTTTGTCAAGCGTATTTTAATTAAAGGTAAACAACTGAATGAGACGGAGGAAGTATTAATTATTTTAGGGGACAATGATCCCCTATAAATGTATTCAGAAACAATTTACTCTTCAGCAATGGGGAAGGCAGAACCAATTTTGTTTCCGAGACGATAACACTTGACATTAACCGGGTATGGACCGACTTCAACATGGTTCTCCTCTCCACCAGCAAAGAAACAAAGTGTATAGAGGGCTACCTCAAACTCAGGGCTTACACCGACAAACATGCTTGAAACAGACTTGAGTACTCCATTCCACTCAAATTGAACTGTTATCAGCTGTGTTTCCGAATCAGGCTGCATTGAAAAAACCAGTTCAGCAGAATGCTATGAACAAGTAGAAGGACTGATGCTGAGTTTCAGGTCGTCGTAATGAGGGTAATGATGGGAGATCGATAACTTACAAATTGTCCGCGTCTTCTAGGCAAGATGAAACCTTGATAGTCCACCCTCCCCTTTGCTTCTTCAAGGTAAAACTGTTGAAATTATATCATAAGTTTTCGACACAGGTAAGGATTGCGGATACATGACCCCTGACCTCGTCATAGGCGGGCACTAAAGTACAGTAATGTTGTTAATACAGTTCAAGAAAAGGAATGAACCTGAAGCCAATTGTGGAAACCCGAGACCTGTTGTTCACCACGTTCCTTGATTTCGCCAACAAAGACATGCTCAAAAGAAGAAGACGAACCAGAAGTACCACCTCGGCCATAAAGGGTAAACCAGAGATCAGTCAACATTCTTTTAAATTCCTGGAAATTTTCGGTGAAAATTCCTCTGCTGTTAAGATACTTGTGAAGGTACTTGATAGGGGCGGTTCTACTGATCTCTTCAATGAATGCAGATTGTTCCTGTCTTTCCTGAGCTGTAACATTTTCCTTAACACCTTCATGTGGGTTGTAGTTATCAAGAAGGGCACAGAAGCGAGAGAACGTGGGCTTTCTGAGCACTTCTTCACTAACCCATGTAAAAAGACTTGATTCAGCCATATCTTCTCGGCCATACACCTTTTTGCCCTCACCAACATCAAGTTCATAGTCTGTACCAGGTGTCAGGCGGTTCAAGTCAAGCTCCCTTTTTGTAATCAGAAAGCTCGGCTCTAGATGGCTCCATTTCTGAAGCGTAGTTGACTTCCTCGGAATATTGTTGCTCATTTGCTGGACATTTGTATGAATCCCAATGTTCCATACGTATCTGTTCATCGAGAAAACATCCATCCAGTAAATATGCAATGTTAACACAATTACATAATCTCATACTCCGTATAACAGTTCTTAAAGTGAGATTGAGCAATACAATCAGAAGTTATTCTTTCTGTTTCTTAGTTGTATAGGGGCTAATCCCGAACTGTACTGATATAAAATCATCTCTCAAGAAACTAAATTGTAAAACTAAGAGCACGGTATAAAATTCCATACAGACCTCCTGTTCTTTACTGACAAGATTTTACATTTACACAGTTCAGCAACCACAGTAGTTTTCTGGTGTAAGAAGGCGCCACAATGGCAGTTTTGATGCTGACGGAATTAGTAACATCGGTC
>JAGPOY010002533.1:0-14651 GCA_018983105.1 Silene uniflora | reverse complement strand
CTGAAACTTTATCCCAGTCCTGCTTGACTACTTTTTACCCCATATTAGCCCCTTTATTCAGTTACATACATATTGGGACAATATTTGGAGTATTTGGAGAATGGCATGCTCCAAAAACTCTAATTTACTCTCCACCGTTCCACATGATATATCTCCATTCTAGTAACTTGAAGGCAACAAGAGGGTAATCTTCAACACACAAAAATGAACATAGGTACAAACAGTCAAGAGGAGAGGAATTTCGATGTTATAATAACCCCACATACAACTATATACAAGAGAAATTCCTCTGAGGTGAGAAAATATCTGTTCTGGCGCACATAGAATGTATGTCAACATTAATTAGTACGGCATACCTTTGATGTCAGATTTGAACCAGTTATACTAATGAAATTCGCCCCTGCCTCGGTAGCAAGGGCCTTGGCAAGCAGAGTTTTCCCCGTTCCTGGAGGCCCAAATAGTAGAATCCCCTTGCAAGGCTGATAAGAGCTTGAGATCAATAACCTACTCGTATAACTAGCAAAAACAAATCACTGTTGACAGTTGAAAGAAGGCAGTACCCGAAGCAAATTTCCACGGGAAAAAAGCTCTGGCCTCCTCATGGGAAGAATAACCAATTCATTTAATGCCTTCTTCACATCCTCAAGAGCGCCGACATCATTAAACTGGACACCTATTTCACCAGGAGGAACAACTGCTGAAACAAAGTTGCTCTCATACTCATCCTTGGCAAGATTCTGTCAAGAAGTTTGTCAGTTATCCACTTATGCTATATGGAACAATATCCCTGACAAGAGTCAGTAGAAGATGTAAATCAGAAAGGTTAGAGACTACGTACAGTCGTACCTTCAAATTTTGCAAAGGCTTGTCTGTTATCGTTTCTTGCTCTTTTAACCTTGAAATTGCAACCTCAAGGCTAAGGCGGACAATGGGCCAGGCAGAAAGAAAGAAGAACAAGTGAGATAAAGAGGAAAAGAAAGAAGAGTATGAAGACTTTCAGCTGACAACCAATGTTCAGAAAGCAAACACAGCACATACCTTTCCCGAGGCAAAATTAGTCTTTCCTTCTTAATGGAAGGAAGAAGGCAAGATGCCAAATAATTACTTTTGGCCCACCCAACAACTTTTTCAGCTTCTGTACGACATTGATTTACGATTGAATTGGTAATTCACACAGAAGATTGTCAGTAAACTATAATAACTGAAAGCAGAACTACAATAGAAAAGAAGAACCCTTGTTCAAGATTGAGCACACAAGATGTCAGAACCTTTAAGGCTATATTATTCACTTATGTGCATGTGAAACCAGCAGTACCCATTAGTAGTGACATTATGCAACTTTGCCAAAAACAAAAGGTAAACAATGATGAGAAAATACAGTTAAATGTACTCAAATGTTTACGCTACATAAAAACAGACTTAAATCATTAAATGTACAGATGGGCATTCATGCACCCTGCTGCATCTCAAAATGTTGATTCTTTGTTTGAGAAAACAGAGTTAACAAATGGTCCAAGACAAAAACAACCTACTGAGACCGCCATTCCTTGATTTAAAGAGCCATGACTGAATCAAAGACATGCGACTCTTCAGACTTGCACAGCCGATATTTGTGTATTCCCTTTAGTTAACCATATCCCTCAACTTTTCACAAAACATGCATTTATCTTTACTAATTTCAACCATCAAATCCTTGAATCCAAATAGACTTATTATTATGTCAATAACCCCGAGGAAACATATATGCATAACCGCCAAGATAATATAGTTCATAAAATTATATTCCGGTAGAATAATTTCACTTCATCCATATAAACAAGAGACCAGCTTGCGATGTACACTTCTGTGTAACAGTCCCTCAGGCTCAGAGTCTCATAACTCCAGCGAATCCATCGCTATTGACGATTTTCTTCTTAGTTATGCTATTCCTGAACCCAACCAAATTTTTAAGCGACATTAACATCCCCTGCACTTCCCCTGATGCATAATTCAGTACATATCACTCATCCTGATCTAAACACTATTGCTCTATACTCGAGACAGCGTACAATTTTTCCAATGAGTACCTCACTAAAATAATTGCTTCTGAAACTAAATGACTCATTTGCAGGGAAATCTAACTAAATGTATCTTACTCCTACGCTAACGGTAAGAAACTGAAACAACCAAGATCATATATCCTCAGCTGGTATCAATTCCTCGAAATCCCCCATCCTCCAAAAAAAAGAGAAGTCTGGCAGACTGAAAATTGAAAAATGGAAACCACTTTTTCTGAAGTTTGAAATCAAGATTAGTCTATAGAACACTGAACAATTCAAACTAAAAACGACACAACACAATGTATGCAGGGTTGTCATCATGTCATTTTTTGATCAGTAAGATATAGTATTCATTAATAGACACAAAAGGGGTGACAGTCATGCATATAAAATCATCATAGAGGTGACCCCCATCTACATAAAGACACCACAGAGAAAACGCACATTTACAAAGATACACCCTCAAAGTGACGCTCATCTACAAATAAATGTAATGCCATATACACCACAGGGATTGCTATCATGTAATATTCAGATAATACTAGGGAGTTCAAATCAGAAAAGTCATAAAGGTCATAGCTCAGCATGTCAAATCATACACTAAGTGCACTCAGTGAGAAGACTTACTTTGTTTAGTCAATACCACACCATTAGTGTCAACTTGCAGCAACTCCAAGCAAGACAGATCATGCTCTTCAAGAACCTGCAATACATAAATAATTTATGAAATCCATCCATAAACGAAGTCAGCTACAGCCAAAGCCTATAATAGTGTTCAGCAAATAACAAAGCGCATCATTCAGAAAGTGTATGAAGGAATATTTAAATGCATTCTCACATTTGACAATCAAGGAGCGATTTCCTGGACTACGAAATCAATTATGAGGAAAGCTTCTATACCTTGTGCAATTCGTTGAGATTGCTTCGCGAGATTATTATTCTCCTGTCTTCCTCAAGCTGTTTATTGAAAGTTTGAAGCGGCTCTTCCTCCTGATAGAATCAATGCATATATATATGATTATCAGGACAGCTAATAAATAGATCACCATCTTACGCCGAGAAACACAAAACCCTCTCAACTGCTAACAGATGATATATTTTTCCCCTGAATTAGAAAGACCTACAACTTGACATACAACAAGAATAAAAGACATTATTTTCAGAGATTCTTTAAATCTGGAGGGCCATCCAGACTCTAAGGGTCAACTGCCATCACACAGAAGGCCAAGGGACACCAAATGTCATTTACTGCAAGTAGTTTAGATGTACGGTTGTCACGTACTTGTTTGGACGCAATCAAGTTTTTTCCACTATAACAGGATACAGTCCTCGGAATGCAGACAAAGTAATGCTTCTCTGCTTGAAATTTGATGGGTTTCTAAACTGTAGAGTGGGAGAATATACAAAAGCACTCCACTCACCTTTGGCGGATGTATGCACATAACATTGGTAAAAAGTTTAGATATGTCTGTGTCATCAGATATCTTGGTTGCTTTTAGTCCTTCTGTTAGTCTTCTCAAGGGGAGAGGCTGGCAAAATATACACGAATGATAAAGTTAGATGCAAAAACATTACAACAGAGAAGGAGAGATGAACAGTCAATCAGCAAGACAGCAAGTACATGTCATGAACTTGAAACTGACAACAGAAACACCAGAATCATCCGAAATCTATTACTCAAGGGACGTTAAATTTGCACAATTGATTTTAATAGAGATTTTTATTTTTTTTCAAGATAACAAAAAGAGTGGAAACTGATGGACAAGAATTTAAACCAAAATTTATCCACGATGGCTTTAAACCATGCTGATACATCATAAAACATCGAACAAATTATCAGAATAACATGAGTCAAGATTAGGTCAATATGAATATTAGACTCCAAAAGATATGCGACGAAACGTAAAGGAGCAGTTGACAGACTTGTCAATCTCCCTCAGGCCTCTAAGTACCAGTGTGGCCACGTCGGGCACATGCCACTTGGACATGGATCTTGAGGTAAAACACATTTTTCTATGTAAGAGAATATTGATCAAGGACACAACTAAAGTTAATTCATTTACGGTCACTAACAAAATTTCACCAAAAGAAGCAAACATAGAGTTGCCCCACAGATTAGATACATCAACCTCTTAGCAAAGAGAGAAACCATTACCAGCTTAGCAAGGCGGCCAAAATTCGGGAGTACCATTGTCTGCAGCACAAAAAAAGACTTCCATTATTTGTTACCATGGCCTACAATAAGCCCTCTATTTACAAGTCTGTTGAGTAAACTTTCAAGTCATAAGAGATGGGTGACTATTAAGAGGCAGATCCATGGGTAGCACAATGAGGTCTCTGGACTCTGTAAGAAAAATTGGTCCATTTTGCCTATTTTTGGTGTTGGAGAAGTTTAAAATCTGTAACTTCAACATAACAATGACCGAGGAATTTTAGACTACAACCAATAAATAAATGTTATTGGATCTGCCATTGACTATATTGTGACAATTCATGAATCGACAGAACTTAAAGCAAGGTATCACTTGAAAACTTACGAATTTCTCTTTCTCCTTGGAGCCAGTTTCAACTTTGTTTTGCCCACAAATCAACACCAAAGGCCCTGATAACTTATCAAACATCTCACGAACCTTGCTAACAAACTCGTTACGTTTAGACTTTGGAGCTGCGCGGGATAACCACAGAGATGAATCTGGAAAGTAAACAATAAGAGGTTGCTTTGACTGCAAAACCTGGAAAAAGGACAATATGTCAAGCTAAGAAGACATCCTGAGAAATAATACGAGTAAAATATTAATATGCAAAGAAGTAAGTAACCGATAATCCAAAACATACTTCACACAAAGCTTCCATAGCAATGTAACAATCCTCAGCTTGAGCGTCATGTTCAAC
Source organism: Silene uniflora (assembly GCA_018983105.1). Taxonomy (NCBI): domain Eukaryota; kingdom Viridiplantae; phylum Streptophyta; class Magnoliopsida; order Caryophyllales; family Caryophyllaceae; genus Silene; species Silene uniflora. Next base: position 9,720 of record JAGPOY010002533.1, on the reverse strand, counting down.
ATCCTTAACTGGAGACATAAAAACAAGGACAATGGAAAGAAGCAAAACTAGTGATTACTTGTAACCTTTTTTGGTTTTTTAGAGGATACAATATTAAATAAGGAACACAACCATACACCAAAAGACACCCTAAATATGATGCCCATTTAAAAAAAGAGAGGTGGATAATTATGCTCTCAAACTATCATGCGTAATTTTACCTACAAAAAAAAGAAAAGACAAAGTTTCAATTTAAATGAAGCATTATGATTACCTGTAATTGTTTTTTATAACACAGCACAATCATTTAAACACTTTAAACAAAAGAAGGTTACAACTTATAATCACTAAAAACCGGAATGTATTAATATTTAGGAAAATGCGACAACCGAACTAATACTAGTTACATACAAGTGGACACAACTGATCAGTTTAATTGCAAACATACAATACTTAAGGTTTGTTTGGAATGTCACGAACATGTGGCCCTCCAAAAGACCATTTGATTGAACGCTCATTTCTAATGTTCCAGTTATCCCTAATTGCCTACACCCTTTTTCCTCATTCCCCATGCCCCCTTCGAATTCTGAGAGTTACCAATATTGAGGTTTCATTTCTCACCCACAGAACTACCCAGAAACCACCAAAAGCTCCACTTATCCAAGGGAAACCCACCATCACCATTTATCCATCCTTATTAGGCCAATCTTAGGCTCCAGTGACGCCTAGGAACCCACCCACAACATATTGCTATCTTGCACCCCTATTCTACATTCCCACCCATTCACAATTTCACAAACTAAACCCATCACCGACAAGAATGGCAGCCATCAACCATTATCAATTGATCTCCTCCTTGCCTCACACTCCTCTATGTCAATAACTATCACTAGTGTCAGATTAAACATAACAATGTAGCTATAGATTTTAAAAACTGAAAAATCTACTGCCTGATGCTGATTGCCATTAAGGGCACCAATAGTATATACATGTGACAAATATAATGTAAAAGGAAAAATCACAAGATAATTCAAACTCGACATTGAACAATAGCATAAAATACCAATCCAAAGGACACTAGACCATGATTTTATTGGAGGTTATTTTGCCGTACAAAATACTTGGAAGATGGAGAAAAGTCGTTGCCCGAGACTATATGAGTTTTTTGGCTTCAAACCTTTACTAATATATTGAGTTATTGACTATTTAGTGTTTTTATTTTTCTTTTTATTTAAACGTCCATGTTAGCGGACCCCAACTCAAGTTGGGATAAAGGCTCTCTTGTTATTGTTACCGTTCTTGTCACATGCATTTTTAGTTCCATGGATATCGTATTTTAGTAGTCGTTCTCAAAATAAGATATTTTTGTTCATGTACCAGATTAGCGCAAATAGAACTCAATATAGGAAAGTAAATGAAATACCTGGAATCCAGTAAATTGGTGGTTTTGTATCTGACTCTACGCTGGCGTCTTTTTCTTCTTTATCTAAAATAACAGCAACGCGATCGTTTTCAACCTCGTACACTTCTCCACGTTGCCCAGTTGGTATTTGCCTGCAATGCGCCCAACAAATGTAGATCAAGCACCTGATATATTGGGGGTTACAATTTCTTGCTTTACGGTTATGAAAATTAAAGAAACTAAACCTTAACGGCTTAACCTATGGACCCCTACCTTAAATGAAAATCAGAAAACATGAAGCAAAATGATCAAAACTTGACATGAGATGACAAAAAAATCCTCTTCACAAAAAAAACTTCATTCCAAGTAGTAAATTAAAGATCAAAAGGGAAACAAAAAATAACATTCAGAAATTAAAATAAAAGTAAACAAGAATGCCTAGTCAAACAGCATTCTCAAATCTCAACCGATAATAAATAAAGACATTTATTTTGACAAGTAAGATATTATAATATAATAATACACTTAATTAAGGGACACCAAGGAGTGACGCCCATGTACAAAAAGATATCATGGACATAACGCCCATATATAAAAAGACACCATGAGGGTGACGCCCATATACAAAAAGACACCCAAAAGGCGACGCCCGTATACAAAAAGACACCCTAAATTTGACACCCAAAAATGAGGGATGGATAGTTATGCTTTAAAGCCATCATGGATAATCTTATCTACAAAAACAAGAAGAGACCAGTTTCATTTTGGTGAAGCATATCGCTCCAAAGATAATAGAGATGTTATGATAGAAACTAAATCACAGGAGTTTTACTAGCCTACTTCAATTACACGTATAAGCTTCCACAGCATCCAAGTAACTAGACTCAAAATACTCAGCGTCGTTTAAGCCCATAGTCATGTGATGATGTGTCCAATGAGTCACTTCATAATCAGTTATTCCATGATTTTCAATTCATACTGATTTTTCCTATAGTGTCCACTGTGTATGTGTAGTATCCACTACTATACTTCAAGGGAATCAATTAAACCAGAATACTACCAAAATTTTAGAATGATAAAACAATCATACAAGTGTGACTGAACAGCATTAATTAAATAATAAACAAACTCTTTTAGGGGCAATCCCAACAGAGACCAAAAAGTCAATCCAATCCACACAAGAGGCACAAGACGAGAAAGATTATTAGTACGAAAAGGCCATGATGCACACGGCAACAACAAGGCCACTAAGGCAGTTTTAATGTCTTGAGATAACGAAAAGAGACAAGTCACAAAGCCTAAGAGAAGCAAGGATCATAAATACATATCTACACAGTAAACCATCATTTCATTCATATTCCAACCACTCATTCTTGAGCAGAAGGCCATTTTGCCATTTTGAATTGTTATGTGCAATCAGCAATAAAATTATTCTACACAAAAACCTATAACCTATTGATGTACCTAGTCATGGTTTCGTGGCATACCTAGTATTCAAGGTGCGAGTTTTCAGAAGAAATCCCAATCCCCTATACCTTAGTTTAAAAAAGCGCGCCTGAGGAGCGCCTAGGCACAGTGAGGCGCCAATCAGATCGCATCAAGGCGCGCCTAAGGCGCATGAGGCACACCCAAGCGCACAAGGCGCAACTAGTGAGGCGCACTCAATGCGCATTAGTATGCAATTCCATATTTGTTTTCCAAATTCTTTTATTTGACCCTTCTTTTCTCCCCCTTATCCTTAATATTTTCACTTTTACATACATATTAGCCCTCTTCAAAACCAAAAAAAAAGACTATTCTCGCTCAAATTTTGATTGTAAAATATGGATGTTCATTTGAATAATCAGTGCGCCTCATATCCAAAAGGCGCGCCTCTTGCGCCTCGTCCCTTTGGACCCCATCGCCTCAGTGCGCTAACCCTCAACAACATATGGGACACTCTTAAGGAACCACTTTAAAATGTTGCAAAGCAATCTAAAAGGCAACAGCATCAATACAGACTTCAAATAAAGTATTTCAGGTCTTCAATAGGGTTCTCTCTCCACCAGACAACCACATTAGGGCACCTTATCAACCCACCTGCTACGAATAATAGTAAACGTTTTGATTGGCCCATCAGGTGTTGGAATCCTCCCCAATAAGATCCTGTGATGCATTTGCATAGTGTCAATGACTAGGCAAGGACAATACTATCTCCATGGGAGAAAGTGAGAGGCTTATTTCATTAAAAGACGAAAATAGACAAAAAAAAGAAAGTCGTAGGAGCACGTAGGTTCCTATGTGTTAATCTATTCATATCTTCTCGTTCATATGTTTGATCACTTTGCCCCACATTTCTGGAAAATAATACTCCCTCCACACACCTATGTTCTTCCCATTTTAATAAAATACTCCTCACATATATATGATATATAAAAGAAATGGGAAGAACTCTTTTGTGCGGAGGGAGTAACAATTATAGAGAAGGATTACTCATTAACACCCATTTCAGAATCTCAAAATCGCCAGCTAAATTAATCTCATCATCATAATAATAATAAACATCACACAATCATGGTGAACAAGAAGTTGCTCATTAACCAAGCAAAGTTAAAATCCATTCATGGAGACACAAACCCAAAACTAACCATAGTCAATACATTTATTTAGCAGAAAGTCACTTGGAGACCATATGGTCAATTGTAACTTGGAAGAGCAATTGCTAGTTCTGCAGTAATCAAAGTACTGCAAATGACCAAGCACATGAGAAGTTCTAAAACGAGAAGTTAAAGACCTGGTATCTGATTCAACATGTACGGACGGTCCAACATACTTAATCCGGTCACCTGCAAATGAACAAGATTGAACGTCAATTTTTCTTAAATTGCCAAAAAGATTTACAAAACAGCAGATAGTCCAAGTCTCTAACGAAGATTGAAATCTACAATAATTGTAATTAGCATGTTCAAACTACCACAAAATTAGGTCTTTGAGTAAAAGGCAAAGCCAAGTGACGACGAAGAGTGGCCTAGAGGTTGGTTTTTGCCAAAACAGTGAAGAAACCTAGTGAAAGGTCTGACTTTGTTGGCCAGATTGTTTATATCAACAGTATCTAACATTTACACAAGAAATTCAAGGACGTGAAATTATAACGACAAAGCTTCTTCCTGTCATGGTCTTCCTCTGATTTACACTTGTTCTGGAATAGGTGTGGAAGGCTATATTGGATGCACCACTGTCTTTCGATAGTGTGAATAAAATACTGTTTCAAGACAGCAACCCCAGGTTGCTGGGCTATATAATGAATGCATCACTAATTTGTTTCCTTATCAATTTTTTCGCTTATCATTTCACAGCAAGTCGTCATGATCAGGACTAAAGAGGAAGTGTCTATCCAATATCTTGACTTACCCTTTTAAAGGTATAAAGAAAGGTTAAATTATGAGTAAAGCAAGAACTGGTCTAAGTCTTTCATATTGAGAACTGGATGGCGATCTCAAGAAACAGGGAGCAAATATGAAAATGCATGATATAAATACAGTACTTCCTCCTCGTTTTTCAAATTTCTTCCCATATTCCTTTTTGGGAATTTTTTTTTTTTATTTCTTCTCACTTCTATTTCATTCCATACTGAACAAGCTATCCTGATTACTCTAGATCGATTTGATCAAATTTTAAAAAGTACTACCAACATAATTACAAATATGCCATTATTAACCCCAACCTAACTATCCCCCTTCCACCTTCTCCTCCATCCTTATCAGCAGACCACCACAAAACACCACCCTCCTCCAACAACCTCCAACCACCGCCCTCCTACAGCTACCTCCAAACACCTATGAACGCCTCCCTCCTTTAACCTCCACCAACCACCACCATCCTTCGACCATCCTTCGACCATCCCAATTCCCAACTCCGCCATAACCCAATCAAGTAATCAACCGACCAAGACACAGACACGCAGACTATCAACATAATTCGATCAGGCCAACCATCTCACCGTCAGCCTACACAACGCCCAGATCTGCTCTTGTTTATCTTCAACCACCACAAGATCTACTCTTACCTTCTCCGGCTCGTTGCAGTTCAGTGGCGGTAGGCGACTGGTGGTTTAGGTGGCCAGTGGAGTGACAAGTGCTGGTCGGGGGTTCTGATGGTGGGGCGGGGGTCAGGGTGTCTGGCTGATGGTGTAATGAGTGGACGTGTGCCTGGGTTTGGGTGGCAGTGGTTATGTGTCACTTTTGTAGCACTTTTGTCCAAAAGTGAAAGAAATAAAAGGGCAAGATTAAGAAAAATGAGGAAGAATACTTTCTTTCTTTTCAATGAAGAATGAATTGGGGAAGACATGGAAGACATGCATGAAACTCAACAAATATTTCAAATCAGCGTTAATAGCCATTACTAAGATCATTTCTTCAACAAAAAGTATCACAAATCCACAAAGGTGTCGCCCAAGACCCAACTTAGTAGTATCCTCTAGGAAACATATGATAATCTGTATACTTTCCCAATAGATGACCTCCAAATCAAACGAAAGTTGGCATCCGAAGGTATTGCTACGGAGACTTAAATGTGATCTCCACAGAATCAAGGTATCATATCTTAAACACGACTATCCTATCTTTATATATCACAAAACAAGGAAGTTACATTGTTTCAGATCATATATGAAAAGGAAAGCATATTTGGAAAGAGTATACAGAACAAGATACCTTTCTTCAAAGGCCGGTGTGATTCATCAACGGTATCATTGTCAACTGTCTCGGACTTGGACTCGGAGGAACTTTCACAATCTCCGGATTCCAAAGATATTCGCTGAGATACAAGTTAAACGAGAATTAGAGTACATTGTTGTTTAATAATATCAGGGCAAGTCGTTAAACATTCAAAACCGGCATCCAAAGGGCTTTGGATGGAGGGATTTGGAGAGAAAGGAAAGGGAGGGAGAGTAGGGGATTTAAAATCCCTTGTTTGGATAGTAAATAAGGGTGGAGGGAAATGGAGGGGGAGGGGTTTGGAGGGATCCATTTATCCTCCTCCAAGGCAAATCAAAATCCCTCATCATAGGAAAGATTTGGAGGGAAATTGTATCTAAACAACCATACCCCCATTCTCCCTTCTCTCTCCACTCCTCCCTTTCCCTTCCCTCCTTCCCCCTCCCCTTCCTTTCCCTCCTACTTTGGTATCCAAACAAGGCCTTAAGATCAAAGCAAACCAAAGCTTGTCAAAGAAAACAGAAGAGAATTTGATAATTAAAACAACCACGTGTCCACAACTCCACATTACTCATGCATCAAAACCTCCGATTCTTGGTATGAAAGGGGTTGAATACTCGAATGTACACGGCCTTACCCCTACAATGCTAAAATATGGAGGTTTTTCCAAAGGATCCATAATGAAAATGCATAGAAAATTGAACACCACAAGATAAGAAGTGAAGACGATATATCAATCATAAATATGTGTCTACAGCTCCACAAATCGGATAAAACGATTCACCCTCAAATTATTAAACATATGTACCCAATCTCGAAAGCCAACTGTCCTGCTTAGTTTAAAAAAGCTCACAGGCCTTGGCCCAGTGAAACACTAGCCAAAATGCATCGGTGCTCCTTAAGTGCACCTTATAGACAAGGCACATCCAGCATGGCGCACTATACAATTTCCGTATTTTATACCCTTCTCTTAGGTATATTATCCTAATGTTTACTCCTTTACATATTAACCTTCTCTAACATCAAAAAAAGAGAAATATTGCAGAAAATTGTATCTAAATAATGCAAATTTGTTTGTAAAATTGTGCGCCTCGTGTCTAAAAGGCGTGTGCCTTCTCTTCGCGCCTTGCGCTTTGTCACCTCAAGCCCTCCCCCCTTGTTGCTTCTCGCGCCTTTTAAAACTAAGCCATCCAGGGAAAAGACGTAACAGGACCGGTGTCAAGTTCCAATTAAGCAAATGCATTAAAAATGACATCACAGAGAGCTTCCAGAAGAACTATGTACCTTTGATTAACAAGATATTTAGCTTGTCAATAATCATGGTGTAATATATTTCACTAAGATCATAAAATGATTACATGCAAACTGAAATAGTTGGGACAATCTCATATCAATGAATCAAAACCACCTGAATGCTAACAAGTTAAAGATAAAATAACATCCGATACACATGCTATGTAAATCCAGAAAACACACAGATTTCAAAATACTGATACCTTCTCAAACAAATCGCTATTGAAGGGCACAAGACTCTCAAGGATTTCTTCAGGTGTTTTCCCATCAATCTCCTCATCCTCTGTTGCATCTGATCGTGTCTCAGCATTGTTTGTGGACTCTTCCTGAGTATCATCTTCATCTTCCGACTCCGAGCTGCACTCTTCGCTGGATACTGCATGTTCATCATCCGACTCATTCTCGGATACACCATCTTCACCAAAATCCTGCAGCATGGTAAGTAACAACACTACTAATTACAGGCTCTTACAATCACAGCACCCAAAAGAATTGATGTCAATGAATTTGTCTCGTTTCAGTCAATATGAAACCTAAGTTAGCTATAAAACTTACAAAAGGAGCAAGAACGCTGCTGTCAAGCACCAATAATGGAACTTTTAAATCACGAGCAAGTGCTCTAATCACCCTCTCGCGGTAGAGCTCCGTGCCTTCCAATGATAAGGATAACGCTTTTCAGTAACTCAGATGTTCAAAACCTGGCTAAAATTGTAATTAATGCATTAAAAAAACATCAAAGCACCTGGAACACTTTGAAGAAGTATCCTCGAACTAGAAGAAGATAATTGAGCACCATATCCCGAAGCAAACGCCTTATTCTTTAGATGAGAGGAAGCGCACTCCACCAAAAGACTCCTAGTGTGTTCACTGGGTAAAAGGGATAAAATGTAAGACATAAAAAGCATGCTATCTTGAAATCTACCCAGGCTTAACCGTTTAAAAAGAAAGAGAATAGTAGTGCATTTACTGAAGAAAATAAGGAAATGATTCCCATGAAACCGTGATCTTCTCCCAGGGTACAATCCTTCGTAAGAACTCATTTTTGAACTTTTCACTCTTGCTAAGAAAGGGCGAGTCTTTTTTCTTACTCTCAATTGCCAACTTCTCGTTTTTGAGCCATTCCTTCTGATCCTGCTCCCCTAGTCGTGCATGATTATCAGATAGACGAGTACCTTCCCTAACTTCCGCCTGCCGAATATTACTCTTCTCAACTTTCCCTCCATCCTTAACCGATACATGCTTATCATCACTCGCATTCCTCCCACCACCCTCAGAGCTATAGAATCGCAAATGACCACGATTCCAAGATGAATGTAAAGCGCCATTAAGTGGAAAAGAACTATTCAAACGAGCCACGCCCCGAGACTCTAGCATGTGCTTCCTCACAAAATTAGTACTAGAATAATTCCTCCCCATCATAGGAGCTCCATAACTCGGATTGAGGCGCGAACAATCATTACTATACAACCTTGTAGAGTTCCTCAATGGCTGAAATAAATAATCCAATCTCTGCTTTCGACATTTAAATCTTATAGCAAGCATTGCAACTTCTAACTCACACCCTCAATATCCCTACAACAAAATTTAATGTAGAACTCAAATTAGGTCATCAGTTCATACTTCACATACCGCGATTTCAGAAACATAATCAATCATAAATCAACTCAAACACCAAATTAACAAGATTAGCAGCTCAAGCAGCAGATTTGGGAATGCATAAAGATAAAAACAGAGCAAATTTACTCAATTTATCATGAAAACATACCAATATTAATAGTAATTTTTTCAATACAATCGAATAACTCAAACGAATAAAAAAAACAGTCTTTGTCTATTGATTAATCTGCAAACAAAATTAGGTGAATGTAAAAGAAAAATAATTACCTGAATTAAAATGAATCACAAATGTTAGAAAACTGGATTCAAAGTCGGAGAAATTTAATTTTAGGTTATAATTTATGAAGCAGTTTGTAGAGCGATAGGAGAAAGAGAGAGGGGCGAGTGTTCGAGAGCGAAGAACGCCTTTCGAAGGTGGAAGTTAATCCGTAAAATATCGCCAACCCTATGTCTTCTATGTGCCTCTCTTGTCAATACTCCTGACTGAGTTCTAATTTTTACCACACGGTAAATGTTTGTCAAAGGGTGAAACTGTGAAATAAGAGGTCGCTAGATTTCATGCCCGTGCGTTGCACGGGTTATAAAAATTGACTCACCTCTAATTGCTATGGATTTTTTTGGGCGAACATTCAACTCATTCAATGTTTTGATACTCCCATCTCAATCATTTGATAATGTTAAAAAAAAAAAATCAATTTATGTTTTGATAGTCCCCGTCTCAATCATTTGATACTG
>JAGPOY010002532.1:0-14658 GCA_018983105.1 Silene uniflora | reverse complement strand
TATATTCTCATACATTTGTAGTTTGTATTTTCGCGTCAACATTCAAGAAGCTGGCGGATAAATAATGAATTTATTTGATTAAAATGTTATGTAAAGATGGTCTACTGTAACCTTATTACGTAACTACACAAAGTATAAATAACGGTTCCATCAAAATATATTCACTAAATAATCATTGGAGTGTGTACATAAATCATAAATGCCTCCATATACATTCAAACGATCAATGCATATAAAACAATTCAACGATCAATATATATTATTATTTCTGTTTTATTAATTTACTCTCTATATATAAGAATATGGAGATCATTCGGAGGAGGAACTAAACCGAGAATAATTGAAGTAGAATTAGGCGGTTTGGACTACTCGAAACTTTTGTGTAACAACAGAGCAACTTATAGTATTATTTTATATGATGAATTGATGATTAGTTATAAACTCACACATTAGCCTAGCTAGATTTCGAATAAGAGTGGTTCTGAAAAAGTCTTAATAATTTAGACTACTTATGACTCAACGCCTCAAGGGTGTCCATATGTTATGATCATTAATTAATTGAATCAAATGAATGCACATTATGTTTTGATCCAACATGATCTTGCTATTTACTCATAAAACTTTAATTTGTGCTTAAGCGAAAACAATATCCATTGAGGTCATATTATTCCATGACTACGATAAAAAAAAGTCAAGGGTTAGTCAATTAATTACGTTGGAGTTTATTTGCCCAAGTCCGTTTAGTCATGATTAGCTTTACGTAGCAGCGTCAAGAACAACAAGGCCACACGAAGAAATTTGTTTAAGTGGTTTTCACATAACTAGCAAATTAGGCGTCATGTTATATATTTTGCATGAAGTTTATAGACGAAAAGCAATATAATTAATTGTAGATAGTGAAAAACTAATTCTGTTGTTTAGAGATCTAACAAATTCTCCAAACACGCTACATATGTTTATGGGCGAGAATATATTGGTATATACCGTAAGCTAATCTAATTTAGAAATTTCATAATGGCCCGTCTCAAATATCATGGGTTCATTTTTGGGAAACTGGAAATTTCGATTTCAAGAATAGTGGTGTGTGCAACAACAAATAAAGCTAGAGGAGCCGATGATTTATCAATAATTAACTCTATTTACCCCGAAATTTTGTTTTCACCAATTTTTAATAGTTTTTTTTAGTCAACTTAGCTGAATTATATTACCAAACCATGACAACGCTAATCAACGTTTACAATCTCTTGTTTAGGAAATTTAGGACACGCAACATGTATATTGTTAAAAATTATCCTATTGGGAGCTTCGTGCATCTCACATGCCTTCCAACTTGAAGCTGAGATAAAGTTTCATTACGTAGCAAATAAGTGATAAAACTATTGAATACTCTATTATTTTAATATTTCTAAATAAAAAATTAATTTAAAATTCAATTTTATTTAACTTTTATATCATTAAATAATAAAATAATTATTAAAATAATGAATAAAGTAATATTAATTAAAAATAATTTAATTTCAAAAAATACGTTTTTCGGTTAAAAAATGATAAAATAAAATACGCTAAAAACTTTTCGCTGCCCCGTATTCTGATCCTAATCCGACCTGAGGCCCATATGACCCGACCTATATTCGACCCGACCCGTATCCTGACCCGACCCGTATAACCCAACTCAGGACCCGACCCGTTTGACAGGTCTAGCGACAACTAGAGGCATGTAACTTTTCTATTAATTATGGGTATGAGAAGACGTACATTTGTTTTGTCCCCTCCCCCATAAGACATCCTTGATTTTAGGAGTCATTTTTTTTCATTGTGCAAGACTCACCGGAGTATTTTAGTCGGGTTAGATATGAGAGCAAACTTTATTATCTTTGAGGAATTCACACTAAATGTATTTCATCATCCGTTTTTGTATATATGACGTTTTTTTTCAAGGTGACCCTTTGACTTTAATTTTTACAAAATATATTTGTCCAAAAATTATAAAAATGTTACCCTTAATCATAATATTTAGTCTTATATTTCTTAGAGATATTAAAGAGAGAAGTGAGTATATCGAAATATGAGAAAGTCATTTATAAAAAAACAGAGGGAATATTGTTTTTGGACAGTTGTCAATGCGGTAAAATTATGTTGTAAGAGATCTAACATTTACTCCGAACGAACACATTGAATTTAATATATATATTTATGATATCTGTTGTTTTACGTAACATCATTTAATTTTACGTAGTTGTAGGTTAAAATAATTTGTAGAACATATAAAGGCATGTCTCTATTATTAAGGATTCATATTGGTGAACAACAACATGTTTATAAACATAGCATTTTGTATTTAATTAAAAACAGGTTGTATCTGCAATAATTAAAAACCTAAATATATACTATAACTTCGTCACTTGATATAATATTATTGAATAGCAAATCTTTTATGCTAAAAGCACTAATAATTCATCATGATCAACTACACTAACCATGATTTTTTTTCATCAATGATTCAACATAGTTGGACTTTTTGTATTAACTTAAAAATATATTTTTATAGATAATCCTAATCGGAGGCCCGTGCATCGCACGGGCTTTCCAACTAGTATCTAATGAAAATATGTTGTCAATCTTATCATATTAAGGTTATTAACATGTGCACTTAGGCCCTGTTCTTTCGGACTTATTTTCAGCTCATTTCAGTTCAGTTCAGTTCAGTTCAGCTCAGTTCAGTTCAGTTCAGTTCAGTTCAGCTCAGTTCAGTTCAGTTCAGCTCCATTCAGGTGAGTTCAGTTCAGCTCAGCTTCATTTAGTTCAGCCCGTTTGATTTATTATTATTATTATTATTATTATTATTATTATTATTATTATTAATTATTATTATTATTATTATTATTATTATTATTTTATTATTATTATTTTATTATTTTATAAAAACGGAACTTCTATAAATAAAAACGAAAAAGTTTACTAGAAATTATTATTATTATTATTGATTTATTATTAATTAATCATCTTTATCATTGTTATTATAATGAATATAAAATCAATAGTATTGATATTAATATAATTACTAATATTATTATTAATATAAATACTAAAATTAATCAATTAATAATAATATAATAAATAAGATTGTTACTATTAATTTTAATATTTTAATTTTATTATTATTAATATTATTGCTATTGTTAATATTATTATTTTATTATTTTATTAATAATACGTAATTGGTTTTTATATACGAACTTGACTTTTTCTTATACAAAGTTTTCATAAATGTTCCATTTTGATCCCTTTTCACTTAAAATCGAGCCAAATAAACTCTTCAATCAACATTTTTCTAAAACTTAATCTAATTGCTAAAATGACTTAGAAGATGCATTCTAATTTACCAATTAATAAAGTAATTAATTTACTTGTTTATTAACTATTAATATTAATATTATTTGTTCAGTTTTAATTAATCAATCAAGATTTTTATTTGTTTGTTAAAGATGAAATTAGGGTTTGTTGATTTTATTTATCTAATTAATTAAATTAAGATTGATGGTGGTTTGTGGTGGCTATTTAATCACTCAAGTTAGGATGATACGCGGGCTAGGCTTTGAACACCAATCTAGCAAATCACTGCTCCATTCTTGCACCTAATTAGGATTGAAGTGGATTCGTAGTTTCTGGTGGCTACCCAACTAATCATTAAAATTAGTATAATTCTCCTTCTTCTTCTTCTTCTTCTTCTTCTTCTTCTTCTTCTTCTATAATAATAATAATGATAATGATAATGATAATAATGTCATCATCATTATTATTATTATCATCATCATCATCATCGTTATTAATATTAATATTATTACATTAACATTATTATATTTAAATTATTATTAATTATTATATTAGTTGTTATTATTATATTAATTGTTATTAATAATTTTATATAATAATATTTATTTTTTCTTTATTTCAGTGTTCAGTTCAGCTCTATTCAGTTCAGTTCAGTTCAGTTCAGCTCCATTCAGTTTAGTTCAGTTCAATTCAGTTCAGTTCAGCTTCATTCAGTTCAATTCAGCTCTAAAAAGTCAGAAAGAACAGGGCCTTAGACACATTCTAGAAAAACCCTTCATTTATTTACTAAACTAAAGTTAAAATATTATTAAAATCCAATCAATTTCCATAAACTCCAAACGCACAATATTGACCGGAATTAATTAATTACAAACTACAACGTCGGCATCATTTCCTCTTGTTGACCGGAATAATCTTCCTTTCCTCAATTTTGTATCATTGCATTAAATAAATAAAATACAGGGTTTGGCTTTAAAACCGACCAACTATAATAAATTATTAAAAATAAAACACAGTCAATAAAATGTAGTCCCTCCAAATTCCTTTAATGTTCCTCTTTCCTTTTTCACTCAAATTCATTAATGTTCCCTCTTTCCTTTTTTAGACAAGTTTGTGTGGTCAAAAATCAATTATATGTGGGGTCGTGTATATTGTGTGGTCCAAATTGATTCTCTTAATTTTTGGGCAAAAATGAAAGGGGAACAATAAAGGAAGTTGGAGGGAGTATAAATTATTATAATATATGGGGGTACACGAGGCACGACGATCTTATTTCGAAATTTAAGGAAAAAGAAATACTCATAAGACGAGACTGTCTAAGTAGTTAATGTTACTCCGAAACTTAACTTTTAAACGCCTACAAGATTGCAAAACATGAACAAAGATAACTAATCCTCGACTTTGTGATCATGGATAAACGATTTAATCCGTTGATTGATGATAATAGCCTCATTATCCATATAATTAGAGGTATGGAAGCTATGTCCTCTGTCTCTATTCTCCAATAATTCAACCTTTCCGTTCCACCCACTATTCTTAAGCTCATCTACATACCTCACCCCTGCATTCTTCAACCCATCATTCTCGGCCACGACAACCAGGACCCGGTCACACTGGAGTCCGGCTAGATCGTGCTTAGTGGGCTTCATCCTGGGATCCCTTGGCCCATCATTTATAGGACACATGTACATCCACATTTTGTCATCCTCTCCGAAGTAAGGATGGACCAATATCATTCCTTCTATTTTTGAGTCCCTTGGAAGGCCTTTGTTCTTCACATTTGTCATCATGGTATGGCAAATGTTTGCTCCGGCTGAATTTCCTCCGATGAAGATCCGTTTAAGATCTGCAAAGTCGCGTATCCAAGGCTCACATGGACCTACATTGATTAACAGTTAGGATGAGATCTAATTCTAAGATGAACTAAGTTCATTAAGCTATGTTCAAATATTGATACGAGGCATTTAAGTTGATCATCCATATTCGTATGATTTTATAGCTAACTTATTAACCGGAAAAGTGATTTGAGTAGCCTTATTATAACATAATGTTATACTGTTGTTTATATTAAATCGTCCTTATAATTCCTTTTAAATTGAAAACAAGGCCCTATGCAGCCTGCACCTAGAACAGATGCGCTTCCCAGATTGCGCTACACCTCATTTTACCCTTCCGAAGCTAGCATATATATTTAATTGATCAATCAAGAACCTAACAGAACCCACTTACCCTCGTTTCATCCTCCGAAGCTTATACTCCGTATATCTACTTGATCAATCAAGACCCTAACTGAACTTGGTTCTATTTTTTGGAGGACCCTTCACTTGCTTAGAAGTGGATTCGAACCACTGACACATCCAAGCAAGTTCCATTACGCTTTACCCTATCATTGTCCTTTCCCATCTTAAGCCTCTAACCAACTACCCACAGTCTCATTTGCCTAATTAATTCCTTTTAGCAGCTGACCCGAAAGATGAGCAATGTGAATTTTGTCGAACTCAAAATAGACCCAGCTCAAACTACTGCTCTAAATGACCCGACCTGCAATATACTGTATATATTACATTCCAAATAACCTCACCTAGACCCGACCCATATAAAGTCAACTCTAGATGTTGGGTTGACCAAAATACCAAAAAAACAGTAAAGTTATCTTAAGGCCGGTGTAAGCATAAAACAAATTCAGTTGCATGCTTGTAACACTGATGTTCATTATTAACCAGCTATATGAGTTGCTGTAAATCCGTTTAATGCTTACAACGGTCTTAAATAAAAATGTGAGAAAACAAAAGGGTGAGCAGTGAATAAAGAGCAAGACCTTGGTTGGACAGAACTGAATGTGGATCAGAATGAGAAGCAACCCAATGTAAAGCAGTCCAAGAGTCGTCGTAGCAAGCAGAAATGCTATGATCTGGAAACCTGCGATATTCAACCGACACTGCAATGATGTTGCATTGGGCCACATGGTTTGTGACCAAACGTGTATAACGTGTCGAGAAAGCCGACCTCATGCAAAAACCCCCGCCATGTACGTACACCATTACCGGCACTTTCTGCTGTGGCGACTGCAGCAGCGGGAGGAAAATGCGGACCGTGATGGCAGGGGAGATCTTGACATCCTTGATTTTGACTCCTGTGACTTGATCATCAGTAGGAGGGACTTTGAGATGATCAGGCACGTAGGAAGCTAAGACGTGGATGCGACCGTCTATGAGAACGTTGAAGAAAAGGAACTTCTGGGAGATGTCTTCTTCTTTGTAATCCCATTGGATCTCCATCTCCTCATTGCTGTAATCCATTATTTGGTGATTTGTTTTGATTAACGATTAGATTATCGAGCATTGGTGGTTATAATTTAAAGTTAGTACTACTGGTGATCAGATTATTTAATTTAAAATATTATTACTTGGTCAGCAATTTGGCTTGTAGACTATTTTAATAAATGTGCAGGGGTATTTCAATATTTCAACTGATGTCTTGAAATATTTCCGGGGTAAATTTTTTTAGGAAGACGATAATGACTGATACGAAATCAACATATATTAACCAAAACGAAAACGATTAAATAACATTTCCTGGGAAAAAGGAAAAAAATTTGCATGCAGGTCATTTTTATTGCATTGCAACAATATTCAAGGGCTAGATCGGAGTAATACAGCAGCTATACACAAGAATAATATTAATCAAAAAATTCTTTGCTGTGGTGAAATCATGTGTAATGGACTAATGGGCTAATCAATTTCCTGCAGTGAAGACACTTCACTTGATCATATCACATGGAAAGACCTTTGTCAAAGCATATGCAAGAGAAACAGAACCTCACCCGAGACGGCCAACCCGTCTATTTACTCCCCTCCGACTACGATCTCGTCTGTTGTAATCAAGTAAAGCTATATCGTTTATCGAACATCATCCTAGCTTCAATTCTTTACATACAGCTTCTATTCCTGGAATTACTCCACCGTTGACGTATTTAATACTATCAGCCCCGGCCAAATCAGTCAGTAGATCAACTGGCTCCACTGCACCCCCATGCTGCAAAAACTTTGTTCTAAGTGCTGTTCCTGTGTCTGTAGACAGAGGATCGTCCTGGCACACTTTTTCCCATATTGTTGCAGTAAAGCATTTGGCATACAAGTAGCTATAGTAACCTACATAATTTGGGTAAACAGGGAAATGTTGTGAATCTAAATGAGTTGCAGGTATATTGATAAACAATCTGACAAACTAAAATCAGATCAGCAGCAGCATTACATGTCTTTGAATCTCGATCCAAAGTTCCAAACTACGATGTATGAACTTGGAAAGAATTGACACCAGGCACAGAGACCATTAATTAAAACAGATGTTGTGACATTTTATATAGCATTGCAACAGAAAAGATATATCGCAAATACCACCTACAAATCAATCATATGCAGGTATTCAGTTGTCAAGCAGGCTATTGTTTCCCACAAGTGAAGAGGACATGCAATAGAGTCATATGTACCTTAGAAGATGGCAAACATCCTCATGTGATATTTAGACAAAATAGAAGGGAAAACAAGTAAATGGGAATACAGGAAAAAAAACTATGTGAACGGAAAAAAAAAAAATCATACCTCCACCGTAATTTAGCAAATGACTGAATCGGGTGTGCCAGTGTGTTCCTTCAACTTGCTTATAACTTGTATGTTGTCTTTTAAGATCCGCGACAATAGAAATAGTGTCTTTAAGGGGACAGTCTTGCTCCCCAAAAAGCTTTTGATCAATCAACGCATAAAATATCTGAATAACAAAAATCAGGGGAATAATTAAGTAATTAACTCTTATCAATTCACTTCAGAACATGAATTCAAATAAAGAAAAAGAAAGGATGATAAATGACATAATCTATCTCATATTCCCATTTATAAACTGTCACCATTTGACTTTGATGGCCAAATGAGACTCCCACTGATGTTTTCTCATAATATAAACTGATTGAACGTAAATACTAGTTTTGATTAATCAATTTCACAAATTTTTCCGATTATCTCTAAATAAATATTTGGAGAAATAGGTCCTCTATTACTACCAAAGTAAAAAAGGCACAATAAATTCGGAATGGAGCCATACCTGACGTTGCAATTCAGTAGCAGCGAACATTGTTCTTGCACCTTGCATCGACTTCACCAACTTTTCAGGAATGACTTCACCAGTGGAATAATGTCTAGCGAATTTCTTTAAAAATCGGTAATCCCAAGCATAGTACCTGAACAGAAAAATTCACAGATTGGTTATTGGTACACTACCATTTTAAAACGTGTACAATGCATAAAGCCAAAATATGGAAGTACACAACACGAAAACTTAGAGATGCAAACACCACCGAGTAAAAGAATATAAACAACAGAAGATAAAAATCATCTGATGATTGTCATCCACGGATAATGCTACAAATTGTGTTTGCTACAAACCAGGAAGCCATGCCCTAGTGAAACTAGCAAAGAAAAAATCTGATAAAATTAGAGTTTTAAGGCAGAAACAAACAACCAAGCTAGGCGTCCATGACACCGCCTGAGATAATCTTATTAAGAAAGAGGATGGTTAAGACAACATAATTATTAATTACTCGTAAGCTACACTCACTCGAAAAGATTTGAAGGAGTTTCAGCTAGATCAAGTGCCACCCTGGTTCCTGAAAAATGTTGGTACTCCTACAAGAATTTTGAAAATAATTAACGTTAACAACCATGCGCATAAAAAGCCTTCCAAAGACAAGTGTAGATAGCTTCCTCACATACCGTCCTAGACAAGAGAGAATGGAGAGCATGTCCAAACTCGTGAAATAATGTTTCCACTTCCCCATGGTTAAGCCTCGTGGACGACGGATCGCTTGAATTGGAAAAATTGCAAACAAGGGCCACAGCCTGCCAAACAGAAAAGAGGCTTAATACAAACAAGAACACAACTTGGCATAACTATTAGGAATATTTCGACTTTGGTGCCCTGAAGTTTGAACAAATTCCACTTTTAAGCCTTGAGGTTTCACAAGTTCCACCTATTGGTGATCTAATGCATAACATCAACAGATTTCATCAAAATTTATGATGGTTTTTTGACACAATAAAGCTCGAAAAAAAAAAACATTAAAGTACATGTTAAATGAAAATTCTCCTAATTCAGAAAAGACAACTTTGATTTTGCTTAAATATATGTACTGTCACGGCCGAATTTTGTTGATATAACCCTTCAGGTCAACAAAGTCAAAGATAATCAAAACCTCAAGGCAACAAAGTGGAGCCTTATTACTATTTACCTGTATAAAATATAGAAATGACAACCAAATTGAAGCATTACAGGAAGACAACAAAGCATCAAAAGAATGCAAAAGACGCTAAATAACTGGAAACTGGCTTCACGCTTGATGCTCTACTCTAACTTTGAGCTTTGACAATGGAAGTCATTACTACGTTTGCCTAGTGTAATAAGACAAATTGCATGCAAGAAAGGCTGTGATTTGGATGGGCACCATATTACCGAATGAGAAACAGGAATCTCATTTATATTTAAATCTCACGAAATCTATTTTATTGAACATGATCAGATAAAGCTCTCCAAGACATGGTACTAGAGACCGGTTTCAGACCGGTTTATATCTAATACCATGGTCCGAGAACAATGTATAAGAGATACCAGATATAGTTACAAACCGGAAGCTGGTATTCTGATTCTGAAATGCGCCGACCCCCTTTAATTGCAAAGTGAGCACAGCCAGTGTATTTGTCCTTTCTTGAATACAAATCAAGATATAAGTATCCCAAATCACCCTGGAGCAAAATGGAAAATCAACATTAAGGATAATATTCATCGACAAGATAAGATAATTAAGAATGAATATTAACTCAAGGTACATGTCCTCTTGTTAGACTAAACATTGCAGAATTGACAGATACCCTGCATTCTAGCACACAGATGCATTGCTAGGTGCATTTATTAACTTTTAAAAATACTTTGATCAAGCTGTCAGCTCAGTTCTTCAAATTTCAAAGACTCTGGTAAAACTGTAGATCAGCTTATATAGCGCTACATGATCCAAACGATCTCCCCTTGCTAGGTTTTTTGTTAACAGAAGTTCCACGTGCAAAGAGAAATGTGCAGTTGGATTGAATCTCGTTATCAATTCTCACATATTTGGCATGACAGCAGCTTGAGCTACAAAAACCCAAGCCAGTTGGAGTATGCATAACCAATAGCCTAAACACAAACAAGACAGTAGAGGCAATGACAAAGCAACTAAGTGTTGCCATTTTTCCGGAAAGACTGAAGAACAAGAAAAGCAGAGAAACAAATTAGAATCTTTTAAACTGACTGTATACAATGCTTCCAAAAGGGGATAAAGATGCTCAGCTGATCAGTTTCAAGATCGAATTCCACGTTCATCTTATATATGGCTTAACAGATGATGAAAACATTGCCTAATCGATAATAACAAGCACAATGAGCTAATGGTAAAGAAAAACATAGAACTGTGAGCTAACGTGATATTGTCTGATGGTTTAGTTATGTCAGCAAACATGGAATAAGGACGCTGAAAATAATTCAACTATGTCCACAAATGAGCTACTTGTAAAAGTTAACACCTTCCTGTCTAAAAAGCATTAACTCACAGTTCATTTATCTTTCCTGGAATGATAGATCACATCACTCCGAAACTTAACAACGAATAGATCAATGCTGAACCCTACGGTTGATATCTGATGCTATCATACACATGCAACGAACAACAAAAATTTCCTATCAAATACACGCATGTACCTCTTCAGGATGGTGAAGTGACATTTTAAGCACATCTGGGTGCCATGATTCACCTGGAGCAAGAGGTATATTGTGAAAGGTAGCCCCAAACAAAGATTCCACCAGCAATTTCAAACCTTTAATACATTGTACCAATGGGAAATATGAAGAAATTACCTGTACATGGGACATAAGAATCTGCTTACTACCAAGTACCAAGTAAAATTGAATTTCAAAATCAAGATAGCTATAAGAAGAAATTGAACATTAGATGATTTTATCATTATTTAGTAGCTAGTAGAATTTAAATGAAAGCGCAAAATAAAATACTTACTGAAGAATCCAAGTCATAGTTAGAAGCCTTAATCATTGCAGAGAAGTATGTCTCATCCCAAGGCTCTAGGTCATCCAACATTTGACCAGTCTTCCCTCTCTTAAAATCCTGGAGTCTTCTAAATTCCTACCACATCAGAGAAGTGACTGATTAATCAGCAGAAATTTCCTCTAGAAGCTTAGTTTGGTCTATAGTATTCAATGATATTATACTCGCAGTATAGTCATATTTCTCTCGCTAAGTTTGAGTCCCGTCCTTCCAATAAAGAAAGAGTTAGAACGGAAAACCGAAGCGGATCTCAAGTTCTCAACCAGTGTTACCAGATTCGTAATACAGTCGGATACGCGATTCACTCTATCTTGCGTATCCGATTCGCTAGGCGTATTACAATTCGTGATTTGCTCCATCTTTTATTCATATATTGCAATTTGAAAATAAGGAATTACTATATTAGATTTTACTTGAGAAAAGAAAAGGTTTAAGTTTTATTAGTAAATGTGTACAACTTAGCACCAATTTCACATGTTTTATTGGTAAATGTGTATAACTAGCACCAAAAAAACACGTACCCAATAGTCCAATACCGTCACATAATACAAGGACTCAAAAGCGAGCAACTACCAAAAACCAAAAATAATACTCACTACACTGCTCGCACCATCCTCCTTACTGCTCACACCATCATTTTCTGATCTCTTTCATCTCGATTTTCTTTTCTACCATCAAAAGCTCGGGAAAGTTCTAGTATGAATCTTCTTCACATTATGTGAGAAGCCAAGATTATATTAAAGCAATACTGAGTACTTTGTGAAATGAAACTTCAAAGTATGGTGTTTGTTTCAAAATAGTCGTAAGTCTTAAATGTTTCTTGCGTTTTCCTGCCATTTTCTTTTGTTTCAACATCACACATAATAATTCAGTGGTTTTGGCGAATTTAGAAGGTAACCCTGATCCCATCCCATAAGAATTCATCGCCATACTTCAACAAGAATTTCAGAAAACCCAAGGTATTTCAAATTTTCATATATACAAAGCTGTACCATTACTTTAACAAGGCCAAAGCCAAACGTCTCTCACCAGAGTCACCACTCTCCCTGAAAATACAGTAAAGAGCTTTCTCATGCTAAGGAAATCATTCGCACTAACACAAGCCAAATTTCAGAACTTTATAATATCAAACTTTTATCGACTAATTGGAATGATGATTGTCACACCTCATCAGCTTTAGGCCTAACCATGCTGCTCATCTCATGCAAAAAGGCCATCACCACATCTGATGATGCTGCCATGTTAGGGCGCACCGCAAATTCAGCATAGGATTTACATCCCATAATCTGCATCAGCACGAAATCATATTATTAGAAGAATCTAAAACAATATCTACCTAGCACCAAACAATATACATCACCACTCCCTACGTTTTTCTTTATCTAAAATCTACAGGGTTTTACTTTTCAGCAGAGGAATCACTCAAGTAGAGGTTTCAGATTAGTATTCATACTTTGACGACTTAGACAAATAAATGATTCCAACAACTGTCACATCAGACTACTGGGGCAATTGATAGAAATAGAGATAAATGACCTGAGCAAGTTCATCACGAGCAGCAATTAGCTTCTCAAGAACGTCAAGATTTGAATCAGGCATGGAGTTCCCTCGAATGTAAGCAAGCTTCCTCACCTAAGTGGAGTTAATAAAATTAGTTAGAATCAAATCATTCTTAACCTGGTCTTGGCCAAAACACATCAGCAAATAGAGAAATCATAAATATAATCCTCTTTTAATGAACTCAAATACGGATATTAACATATTTTCTACTTAATTCAATAGCATATGGTAGCGGTTCATGAAAAGAGTATAAAACATAGGGCCTACATAAACTTTGCAAATTCTCCCCGATGCACAGAAAACTTCTAGTATAACATTGAAGTGGATGGAAAAGTAACAGCATTGTAGACATTCATTCTCAATTTGTCTTGATTATACACATGGACAAAAGAACAGTACTCCTCAAAGAGACACAATAACTCTCTACATTATTCTTCACAACAACGTTTATCTTATCATCCAAATAGATTGACGGCAATTATTTATCTCTTTCAATAAGATGACGGAAAAAACAGTTGAAGTTCCAATGCTGAATGAACACTTCATTGGTTTGAAGCCAATTAAGAGTTTAAAGCCAAATGAACATGTGAGATTGTGAGGCTTAAAAGAAGCCAAATTGGACTACCTATAAGAGCAACCGTGGTACAGTAGATAAAAGAAATAATTATGTTCCTCCCCGAGTCCCCGCAGGCTATTAAAATTTGCTTTCCATACAATACGCTAAATGCTAGAAGAAAGACAATTTAACAACACATGGGTTGAGTCTAACCTCTGCATCTGACACACACTGTAGAACAGAAGATAGGGATAATGGGTCTGTAGCAATACGGTATCCTTTTTCTTTCATATCCAATCCCGTTCTTGATGCCTCACCAGTGCGATATACGGGTGTAACTAGATGGTGCAACCGTTTAGGAATACGGTTAGCTGGATATATATCCACATAGCCAGGTTCATCCACGATGTTCGAATTGAACCTGCAAGAATGCAGTCTAGCCTCATGAAGCAAAATCCAATTAAGAACAAGAATGCATCTAAAACTCATCTGAAGTTAACTGTTTGGAACTTATACCCCTAGAAACATGAGCATGTACTTCAAAACTGCACTAACTTACGTTCTAACAACCTTACTCATATGCAAACATGCAATACAACTGTAGGAAGAGACAGATAAGCCAGGCACTGGATAACTCTACCCATGCTTGAGAAATAAGGAGTTAAAAACAGGATAAGCCAATATAAATGGCCAACACTGGCGCCGATCCGAATAGAAGGAAGAAACACTAAGCCGATACAGATGGCCAATGTGTTTTGAAATCTTCAGCTATATTCCTCTCACAATCAAAAAATTAGAAGATTCGCTCTCTGGATGTCCCTCATACAGGTCCTCTATAATAGACGTTACGTTATAAATCTTCTGGTGAACTTTACTACATTTCGTGTTTCAAATGAAGGTACTTAACTTTTTGATCAAGTTCAAATGAAAGGTTCGTAATTCAGCTGAACACAATCTGCCATCTTGGATGCTTGTAAACATCCCGTCAACATTTTTCTCATTATGGATTTCTACGGATTAATAAAACAGAAATTATTCATAATATTATGTGTTAGTTGGGTATACGATA
>JAGPOY010002531.1:0-14658 GCA_018983105.1 Silene uniflora | reverse complement strand
CATTCATCTTCTTCCTTCAAATTTTCCCAAATTAAAAACACACTCTCAATCACTCCAACAACTTCACTTCATTCTGCTAACAAAGGACTAATAATCATACTTAAGGAGAGTGAGGGGAAGAGGCGACGAGAGTCGGCCCCAGAAAAACCCACTAATTAGTAATTACGTAACATAGAAGAATCCTTCACCATCATTAATTAAAATAAACAAAAATATGGGGTTGAGTGCTGAGAGACAATTATGGGGAAACCTTAATTCCCTCAACTTCGTTTCCCTTAATCAACTCACTAACAGTTTGCTTCACTGCCACCACTCTCCATAAAACATTAACCATTTGCATTGCCTCATATGGATTGCATCAATCCTTCACCATCATCATCTGGTTCTTCAGCCTTATTGTCATCATTAACTCCTTAATCAATCTCACCTGGGTTTGTGCTCTGATTGTGCATCAGAGCCTTTATTACGGTCGGAATCGATGTAGGTTTGGGTGTCGTGTGTGGGGTCAGTTTGTGTTGTGGTTAGCAAGGTTTGGAGTTTTAATTTGAGAGACAATAAATGTAATTTTTCCACCTCCATCAACAATAAAGATAATTTTGTAGAACCCTAAATCCCCAAATCAATTTGGTGGTAAATAATAATTTGGAGTTTGGGGGTTGTATAAGGGAGAAGAAAAATGATTTAGACTGAGCAATGACATATAAGAAAGAAAATTGATGATGAAGAAATGAGCAATGGAGCGCTGATACGATTGTTTGGTACATGATTGTTAAAAGGTTATTATTGTTTTTAATGATTTTTTTTTTTTAAAAGTACGACCTGACAAACAAGTAGTCGGTTACCTGGTCTATTGGGTGAAAAATGAATGTATAGGTCAGATTAATATGGGTTAAAACATAGATTGGATTAATATGAGAATAAGAGGCATAGGTTGGATTATTCTCATGAAATAATTATGATATATGTTGTTTTACATAACATATTCAGTTTTACGTAGTTGTTATAGGTTAAAATAATTTGTAGAACACATAAAGGCGTGTCTCCGTTATTAAGGGTTCATATTGGTGAACAGCACCATATTTATAAAGATAGCGTTTTGTATTTAATTAAAAACAGGTTGTACCTACAATAATTAAAAACCCAACTACATACTATAACTTTGTCACTTGATATAATACTATCAAATAGCAAATCTTTTATGCAAAAAACACTAATAATTCATCATGATCAACTACATTAACCATGATTTTTTTTTCATCAAGGATTCAACATAGTTGGACTTTTTTTATTATAACTCAAAAATATATTTTTATAGATAATCCTAATCGGAGGCCCGTGCATCGAACGGGCTTTCCAACTAGTAAAATAATAATATAAAGAAACCTATAAGGAAACCAAAAATGTATAGCTTCGTGCATGGTACACAACTTCACCATGGAGCTCTCGTGTAAGTCAGACGCCGCCGCCGCCGCTTTGGATTGGTCGTGTAAAATACATGATGCAGCCATGGATTAGACGTGTCAAGTACACAACGAAATCGTGCATAAGTCGTGTGTTCTACACGACTTACCGGTGGTTGTATCCTGTGTAGGGCACGATTTAAGCGTGGTTTGGATCCATGTCTGGCGAAAGTTCAGTCTGAAAGAATTGTAATGGTTTTATTAACTCTAGCAATTCTACGGCTTAAATGAACTTTAGCGCACATGCGATTTACCGAGATGATGTTATTACAGAGACATGGTTATAACGGAGTACTGATTAATTTTGTCACCAGAGCAGCCGGAGACGTTAAGAATGTCTGAAAATTGAGTCGAAAGTGCCACTACACTCCGAAAGTAGAGTCGAAAGTTCAGTCCACGTTGGAATAAACGAAAATTGATGATGGCTTGGATCCATGTCTGGAGAAAGTTCAGTCAATGGAATAAACTAATGAAGATAGAAATTGAAAATTGAAGAAAGTGTACAAATTGAATCCATTAGTTTACCTTGTTCCTCGCTTATGAATCGTCTGTAATTTTTTTTTTTTTTTTTTGACAGTGCGGTGAATAACTTACATCATAACAAAAATTACAAGGCAAGCTATTCGACTAAGTAGCCCCAGAAATCTAACCATCCAATCTAGTGCTACGAAGTCTAATCTAAAGGTTACATAATCATAAGTAAAATTAACAACTTTCATATGAGCATCATGGTAGACGCACTCGAAAGAGCCACGGGCCATAGAACGGTCGTCATAAACACGGGAAACCTCCAAATGCCTTCGATACATACGCACCGCAGGATGGCGAAAACAAGATGTACTTACGTTCTTGCGAAAAGAGCGTAGAAAGACAAATTGGTGATCAAGACGACGAAGTCCGCCACCGACGGAGATAAAACTCCTACACCTTAGAAATCGGACCCTTTGATTGTAAGACCAACAAACCAGGAAATTCGGCGTACCTAGTCCAACACGTGCACTAACCCAAGGGGACAGGACACCCCAACTCAAACACGGGTGCGAAGGAACCATAGCCTTAGATAGGAAGTTAGAAACGACACTATAAGCCATCCCAACGATTAAGGGACAAGACACCCCTAACCCAAGGGAGGTTTTTATTAACAAAAAAAACATAGAAATGAACAAAATCATAAATAATGTGACAGGACCACCGAAGCCATCCAATCCATCGCCTCATCCAACCCATCTTATACCAACCCGAACTCCCCACCACAGGACAACGCCTCCCAAACAGACCCGCACCGGTCGAGACCACGGAAGAAACAAAGCAGCATCCAGGGCAGACCAACCCAGCACCCCGCAAACCCATAACAGCCCAACCACCAACAACGACCACAAAAAATCCAAACGAGATCCTAAGACAACACAACCCAGAAAAGCATGCGACCACACAAAGGACAGAGACCAAACAGACACCTTAAACACATGAAGCAGGGATCATAGACACTCCAACGAAACCCGTTTCACCATACCGACACCTCCCAGGACCACCACCCTACAAACAACACGATCACAAAACCTACACAAACAGACTCAAAAGAGAGGGAAAAGAGGACCAAATGGTGGGGGGAATGGGGGGATCACCAGACAGACCCAAAACACGCCCTCAAGGAGCACCGCAGAAAGATGAGCTATACTCATCGACACGACTGGAACATTAAAACCGAACGCCATTCCAGGGGTGGGGGGAATGGGGGGATCACCCCTGGGGCACGGACAGAAAATGGCGGTGACAGGACAAGGAGACGGAAGGGCGGGAACGACAGTGAACCATGACCCAAAAAGATAGGGGAAACCCATCACAGAGACCGAAAAAAAACAAAGGGAGGAGGGACGCCGCCAAACCGGAGTTGCATGCAAAGAAGAGAACAAGACAAAGAACAAAAAGATCGTTGGGGAAGAGGTGGAACACCGGGCGATCCACCAGAGAAACCACCCACGGACATCAAATCTGCCCCAGAGAGGGGGAAGAAACCCGGAAGAGACCGAGAGAATCGACCGATAGCAAGAGAAATGAAGGGAGTGGATCAAGAAACGGTGAGGAGCAAGGCCGCCGGAGATGGACCAAGGGGTGGCCCCATCTCCGGCGAGGGGATGGTAGCAGATGGGAGGGTAGAGTGTGGGTTGTGGCGGCGGCGGCTCAAGGAGTAAATTAGGTTTTGAGTTTTTTGGGGTTTTTTTAGAGAGAGAGAGGAGGTTTAGAGAGAGGTGGTTTTTTTATAATCTAACCTGAGCCGAATCGTCTGTAATTAAGTTATGAAGTTTGGAGATAAATATCATGGGAAAGTCAAGAGATAAAATAGGCTAAGGGTAGGATTGGAAGGTCAATGTCATAATTCGGGCGATATTAGTAAAACACGGGCGACAAAAAGCAACTCCCATAAATTATCAAGATGAAAGCGAGAAGACGGAGCATACAATAACGCTCGGTGCCATGAATTCAGTTAATGAAGGGAGTAATTGTACGATTTAAGAGCAGTAATTCAAGATAATTGAGTGTTCTTACTCTACCATTTTACTTATAAAAACCCCAATTGTTCTCACACGAAAGATATGAAAGGCAGCAGAGGCTTAGGCTTCACGACCCTTACGATCATATTTCTACATTGATACACGGAGCTTAACAATCGAACGCGACCGATTCGAGTCCGATTTATCTTACGGTTGTATCTATCTATTTATCTTATTGTTTATTATTGTTTTAATATTTTAATCTTCTAAAAATGATGAGCTCAAGTGATAAATGTCGAAGTACAGTTGTACAAGAAAATAGTCTCTACTGCTGGACTCTAGGAAACAATCTCAGCAACTGTTAATTTCGCTATTTGGGTTCGAATCCAAGCAAATATCTGGTTCTCTATGTAACACCTCGATATACCGGAGTACCCTACCAAGGGCTACCCTAGCATATAAAGACGTTACCATCTCGGATAACCGAGGTAGTGAACATCAAATAAACAATGCAAGTACCTTTATTATAAATAATGTTTAATGTGATACAACCGTCTCAAACAAAACAACTGAAAGAGTAAAACAACTGTCTCAAAGCATAAACTGTCTAATACCGTCAGCTAAGTTAAACAAGGACTCGTGATGAGCGATGACTCTTCCTCCCTGAATGGATCACAGCAGGTCAAAGACAAGAACAACGGGGTCAGTCAACTGAATACAAAAGTAAAGATAACCATCCATACGCAAGCGGAAGCAAAGATACGATACAAGCCAAACAATTCACTCTTCTCCAATCTTCCTTTCGTTTCCAAGTAACTGATTACACGGCAAGTCATGTAGCCATGCCAAATTACCGCCGCAACGATAATCCACACCGCCAGTGGGGACCGAGCCTGACCCACCAAATCCCCGCTCAATGAGCGAACCAAAGTCCTTAATGTGCACATCCCTCTTGGTTGAGAATCCCAAGAGGCGACAATGGGGCGTAAGTCACCTCTTACAGTGACCCACTCAGCCGGAACCGTATCACAATAATCACAATCTCATCAGTATACAACAGCAATATATGAATACAATCAACAATCACCATCAAATCAGTAAACATGGTCATAAGACCGTCTCTACAATCATAATCAGCCAACTGAGTAGGGAAAACCTTACCTTATTCACAAATTCTTTAAATCACGCAAAGCACAGCAAAACTCTAATCGCAGAAACCTTCCTCTACGAATTCGTCACCTAATATCAATAATCACAATTAATACAAACACTAACAACCCCTAATCAACTAATCAGGGTTCATAATCGTATAAACAATCTATAATATGAATTAGGCCACTTACCCACAAGATCTAGATCTCGATCTAGGTGTAGATCCGAATCATAGACCTTGATGCAAAGTAGAAAGGAGAGAAGCAGTGTGCGTCGCTTAACTTTTCTCAAAAGGGTTTTTAGAAGTGAAATAAAATGATTAAAACCAAACTTCTCTCTTTTATTTCTTAAATCTTGATTTACCTCCGGTCTTTGATGATTATGAAGAATCGTTGTTGCATATGGGTGGAGAATGTTCTGGTTGTGTAACACCCCCAAAATGCGGACCCTTCCTTTGGGTCAACCCGACCCTTGAAGGTGGTACATGCTTGTATTACCAAGGTTGTAGTGCGAGCAATACGATAATGAAACGGTTTAAGACATTAAAATAATTAAAGTCATAACATGAGATAGGATAAAATACGAAGTCTCAAAGTCAATGCATAGTCATGAGGCGCACAAGGCCACCCCGAATAGGTACAACTATTAATCTGGAGTCTAATAAGAAAAGATAAACACAACAAGCGATGACGCCTAAGTGAAGACCGCTCCCAAGCCTTCGAGCTACTCTAAGTACGCCCACCTGTCAACACTGCTCCCCATATGGGCGGAAATCACCATATGGTCCACCACAGACATTTTAAAATCAAGGTTAGCTTTAATAATACAAATGCTCTACTAATCATGCTACCACACTATCATGTGAAGGATGAATGCAAAGACAATAAGGTAGAAGGAATACAAGTAACATACTCATTCCAACCAACACCTTCTCCTCTCTACCATCACGATGCCAGGAACAAGTCCACGACACTAACAAACCACATGGTACTTCGAACACGTCGGTGGTACCGGGCCCGAGAGCGACTCAGATACCCTGCCAGACGTCGTGCCTCAACCACACGCGTCCCTCCAAACTCAAGTCCTAAATGTGCACATCCCCTTTGGAGTGGGAAGCTCCAAAGGGCGACTCAAGCGGAAGACGATTTCCCAACCGCCTTCCGTCTCCTCAACAACAACCAACCATCACCCAAATCCTTCATCAATCCAACATACATTATGATATGTCACAACAACAACAACAAACAAACATGTAATATACAAAATGTCATTCAATTTGTCATACCAACACCAATTCATCCACTTTAACTTACCTCTTTATATGTGAGTTTCGACATGTTATAATGCAACCTAACTTATGACATAGCCACCATTAAGTATGTCATTATTAGGTGATTATGATAATGATAGTGCATTATGGGTTATTGTTGGTTGCTTTGCATAATGGAGGATTGGTGATGGTGATATGGTTGTTGTGGAGACGGAGGACGATTGGGAGATCGTCTTCCGCTTGGGTCGCCTCTTGGAGCTTCCCACTCCAAGAGGGATGTGCACATTAATGGCTTGAGTTTGGAGGGACTCGTGTGGTTGAGACACGACGTGGGGACCCGAGTCTCTCTTGGGCCCGGTACCACCGACGTATTCGAAGTACCTTGTGAGATTAGGCATGTCTGGGCGTGTCCCGGTGCCGGGATACATGTTCGGGGTGATGATATGCTTATTGTCGTCTTGTTGCTTTCATTTACGTACCTTGCACCTTTCACATGTCTTTATTCTTGGGACTGATGTTTGTTGTTGCGTGTCTGTCACATGTCTCTCTTAGGGTGGCCTGCGTTGATCCATATGATGTCTTGATCATATGGGGAGCAGATTGCATACAAGTTATATGGTTGACACGTGGGATGCGAGACAACCTCGAGGAGTCACGAGATGTACATAGTTGTCTAGAAGTGTATAGTAGTCATGAGTTGTATTTTATTCTTTTGTTTACGTTTATGTAATCATTAAACCTCATATTCATTTATAAAATGTTCTTTATTGAAGTTTTGAAACACTACCTCGCGAAAACGAGATGGTAATGCTCCAATTATCTTGGCCGGATAGTCAGGGTGTTATAATATCATTTTTAGGGGGATCAGACTTGAAAACTTCAATAATTAGCTGCACCCAGTACATTTTTTATTATATATATACACTTTAGTTTTATAAGAGTTTTTCTTAAATACTCCGTATAAACTCTTTTATTAATGATGGACATGGTGTCATGGTAGATTCTCATATTTTTATAAATTTTACATTCAAAACTTATACGGAGTAATAACTGTTAAGGAGCTTAATTAACAGAATAAAGACGGAAACTTGCTTTTAATCATGCATGGTTCGAACTTCAAAGTACTAATATATAGTTGAAAGATTTAAATAGGAAATAGAAAGTGCTTTAGTACTGCTTACAAAAGTTGAAAACCAAACTAATCCACCACCTTTGTTATTGTCCGACACACAACATGGCAGCTAAGTCAAGTGTCGGAGTAAGATTGTCCACCACAATCTCCAAACCATAGAAAATACAAAAGCCTTAATGATAAAGTATCAGCAGTTAGCAGTAACTACTTAACGAAAGGTTGAAGGTGTTCAGCAGAAGAACATCGAGTTCTTGACATCTTCGTGCAAAGGAGGGAGCTCAGGGAATTGGACACAGCCAGCTGAAGTGACGCCATCTCCTTGACTTGACAAGGTCTCTGAGAATTCATCGAACTTGATGAACTGCCCCACTTGTGCTGCTGCCAGATGAGCATAGTAAATTGGCGATACTGCACAAGCGATACAAAACAGGATTAGTAAGGATACCTGCACAATGCACATGCTTTGATATTTATCTATTTCTGTTGTCAGTTTTGCAAATAAAATTTCAAGAGCAATACGAGAACTGTACTTACCAACAGAGATGGCTGTCGTACTACGCTGATACCTGCACAAGATTACACACAAAATAAATCAAAAACCCAGGAAGATGCCATACACCGATACACTGGCTGACAGTCGTAAGGATTTTCGACATTTAGATATTTGTTCCTTAAAAATTAGATATAAAAATCTGATAGCATGTTCAATTACTTACACATAGGATAAAGAGTGAACTAGTTCCTGCAAATCATCAGCTGCGAAACCAATCTCATCATGCAGCACATGATAATGTGTTGGCCTCGAGGTTCCCTGAAATCATTGACCGTAAAAGGTTTAATTAATTATAACATTATTAGAAGAATGCAATGATCATCATAATTAATCTGATACTCACTATCATTCCCGCCTGAGCGCACATGAAGAAGTCATTGTTCCTCGGATGACAGACGGTGCTGTCAATGACAGTTCCTTCACAATCACACAAAAATTACAATTGTTACAGACTTACAGGAGAAGCCGATATTTTGCCATATACAGAATGAGAACAGTAAGACGACTCACCAGGTGGTACATTGTCTGGAGAGTTATCCATGAAAAACCTGGTGTGATGATTCTTCTGTGCTACAATCAGCGTGAACTTTGGACAATAATTTTCGTCTAAGAACTTGCAGGCCTTTCCAAAAACGAAGAAAGATACAGATTAGTTGCTGATGTAGATGAGTAATAAGATTGAGAAAAGTACAATACAAACTATAAAACACCTCTTTAAACTTATCAAGTTCCTTGTTCAAGACTTGACTGAATTGGGATTCACTGACGCCATCCCTGAAAAGTCACAAACGATTGAGGCATCAACCAACGAAATGAATGAATGTCGAGTATCGACAGCAAAATTCACACTGCAACATGTATGTACAGATATAAGGTGAAGTTTGTCTACCATGAGTTTGAAAATCAAATTCGAACGAGAACAATATAATTAAATGGAATGGAAAAATTACGAATGAGGAACAGCACTGATTACCTGAAAATGATTATGTGTTGAGGCAACAATCCGGAACTACTATCGAAGTCCTTCAACAATTCCCTGGATAACAACAAAAGAAGTAGCCTCAACGGAAAAGCTCCACTTATGCATCACATTTACCTGTTTTGCCCGTTTCAAGTTCACAGATGAACATACCTAACCATGCCTTCATCGCCATTAGTAGTACCAGGGACCGGTTTGAATAAACCATCTATGATTTCAGCCTTGGGAGATTGTGTACGCACTGTAGCTCGATAATGAGAAATTGATGGCCAACCCCTAGAACTCACAACCTATATGCAACATCGATAAAAAAAACCTTACTGCTGCAACTGAGATACATTTAGCGCGAATTCATGAACAGGTGAAAAAGGAAGGCTTACTGCTGCAACTGACGGAACATCAGCACGTCCAGGTGAACCATGTGAGACATCCATCCCAATAATAAGAGTAGGAATTCCAGAAACCAAAGGTATTGACTGAGCAACCTCCATTGCAAGCTTCGAGTTCAGTCCACCAAGCTTAGCATTTATTTTCAGCAAGACGTTTGTCAGATACTGGTCATTCAATCTTTTTGGGGCGATGCATTGGGTCATAACACCAAGATCAGCAAGACATTTCTTCTTCAAAGGACCTTTAATTACAAAATGCCAACGATTAATATAGAAAATACGTAAATTTAAAATTAAAAAGCAAGTAGGAGGACACCAGAAACTAACCATAAATGTCAGAATTTTTACTTGCCGGAAGAATACACAAAAGAAGCTGAGGTCGCCCAGGCAGTTTGCTCTCCGCATTTGCTAACATCCTATCCACTCTTACAGATGCGGAACATCTTTGATCTTGAGGACTCTCGGCAAAAACAGCAAGGGGATAATTTACCGTCTTAACAAAATGAGAAAAACCATAAGAGATGATTATTAGAATATATAGAAAGAACTGAAGCCCCCGTTGTATGCATTAATTTTAACTCCGAGACTCACCATTCCCTTGCTTTCCCCACACTTCACAAGGTCTCTCTTCAAGGCGTCTATATGGACGCGAGCAGAGAAGTTGAGAATTGCCCAGCTCTCCAATTTTACTGCGTCGAACAGTGTCTACATAAACACACATACTGTCAATACCAGCATTGCATAACGAGACGTTGATCATAGAAGGTAAGTGTTGAACTCGTAGTGTAGTACCTTGTTGTTGAAGTTCCATCGACCTTTTTGTGGAATAAAAGCTCCACCATTTCCGACTCTCAGCTGCAGATACACGGTTTAACATACAACCTTTAAGTACCAAGTTCGACACTTGCAGGACATTATTATATAAATACTGTAGTCTGTAGATTTAAATTTTTTAACAACAAAGTAGGAAGCAATGCACAAGCAATGCATAAACGAGTCTACCATTACGTCAAAACGGATTTAGTTACCTTTGGTGCTGTCAACACCCGGCCTCCAACTCCAGCAAATTGAGTGTTGATAGCTATGCCAGATGAGCGAAGCAAAGGATCTGATCCATAATCACTGGTGTTCAAGGCCTATAACAGAAATGGCAATAAAAACTGTTAACTATCAGAAGGTGAATTTAAACTAGGAAATCGTTTTATCAGTAGTAATTCGAACCTCAGTCAGGGCAGCCATTCTGTCGCGAGGTTTCTGACGCGAGTTCTCTACAATTGATGCTCTTTGTAACCCTGATAAAGCCTTGGTGTACCTTTGCAGTGAAACTAAGTTGCAAAGCTGTCATTTGAAAGAAAACATTTAAAAAAAAAATGATGAAAGCTCAGAATAATGTATCAAAGAATGATTTTTCGTTAGGGAAGTGTAGCCTGCAAGACTCGATAGGCTCAATATTACCTCGACAGGAATGTAAACAGGCCGCTTTGGTTTCCCTACATTAACGCAAGGAAAATCAGCAGAGTCACGGAGGCCAATGTTGCGGTGCTTCAGAAAGTAGTCGTAGACAGTGATCTCAACACCCTCGTATTGTCCTTTACTATTTTTCTGTCGGAGTTCAAAGCTGCAGGAAATAAAAAAAGGTTTCCTTCATCGTCGCAACAACACTTGCTGAATGAAAACAACTAGCCAATGAGAAGTTATAGCCTCAAGTCCGGGACATACGTTTGATGTCTGCAGCTTTTGTCACTTAACCCGGTTATCTTGTACTCCATGTTAGTTGGCTGAGCGGTAATTCTCAAATTCCTCAGAGTTCTCTTAGCCTGTGACGAGGCAAGCATATACGAGTTTATAAGGCAAGTGAGTCACAATTCATTCAAGCCATTAAAAAAGTGTATATGTAAATGTAAATAAATGATCAATGGAGTCACCTTGGTCCAATCAATATTCTGAGGATGACGAACGTTTTGGTTTGCTACAAGAAATTTCAGCAAAGGACCGGGCTGAACAATCGTGGTGGTTGACACATCTATACAACACATATGATGTGAAAAAGTTAGAGATTTATACTCGAAACAATTAATTTCTCATGTTCTTGAAATTCCAAATTAAAGAGCTTACCCATGTTTAGCGAGAGACCACCCTGAGTAGCCCGGAAACTAGAGTGAAATCCCCTGCATCCAAGCACTCCACTTCCAATTTCAACAAAGTTGCGAGGGTTATTACGAAAGAAGCACTGCCGCACTAGCAGACAGCCCCTGCATTGCATTGCAGATAAAGGTTTAGTCATACGTAGTAAAATATATTCCGATAAAAAATAAACAGCGGAAGGACTCAAAGAATGAAGACTAACGTCCTTGCTGCATTTTGTCGGAGAATAATATCCAGTACTCTGACAGCATCTTGAAACTGTTCAGTCTCTTGACCGCGCAATGCATCAGTTATTGCTTTCAAAGGAATCATAGCAGCATAGCTCAAGTCAACCTTGTAAATCTTTGAACGAGTTGGTCGCTTGAGTCTTTTTTTGTCACCATGGCCCGGACTTCCACCACTCGGACTACCACCCCCACCAGACCTGATATAGTATACTAATATTCGATCAATATGTGTCCGAATCAAACATTTAAAAGGGTGTCTATAGAAAGATAAGCAGATTTACCTACTAGAGCGTTGATCGTCCAACACCACAGTAAATTCAAACTGCTTACCCTGTAGTTCAGATTTACCTACTAGAGGTCCGAGAGTGAAAAGAGTCTTCTCTCCATCGTAAGCAAACTGCTTGCCCTGTAGTTCAGATCCATAAGTTTCAAGTACATTGTCGAGAACCTTTCTCCCGATGCCTTTGACTTCAACAGGATGACCATCGTCATAACTTATCTTAACCTGCACAGCATACATCTCCATATTAAAAATGTAACCCTTTGAGTTAATTACCAACATTGTAAGCGTACATCCTGTGTAAGACGGTTATACATACACTGTATTGATAGAAGAAGCTGTCTGAGTTAGGCATACGGACTGGAAGGTGGTTGGTCAAGAGCCGAATATTCTGACCTCTTGAACCTAACCCTCTTCGTGCCATAGGAACACGTTTTGGTGATGACGGCTCCTGTGGAAGGCCGACAATGGGTGTAACACCTGGCACAAGTGGAGGCGGAGGAGGAAGATCCGACTCATTTTTTTGGCTCGCCATGTTTCTATTACAAACAAAGAAGTAGAACAGTAAGTAAGCACTAGTTTCACACAATGAAAAGACTTAAAATATGAACCTATGCCAAAGAACATGAATCACGCCACGGTCCACGGACATTTACAGCTTAAAGGATGCTAAGACCTAATCTTCACGACGACTATATAAGTCGGTCTAAAATTCATGATCCAGCATAAAAGTTCTACAACTTCTTGTTCTTTGCATACAAGACGTTACCACAAAACATTCAAGCATAAAATATACGGAGTACTACGTAAAACTACTAAACCTGAAAGAAATTGATCCGACCTGATTGATAACTCGAACTGACCCTCTCGAAGACTCGAACCACACAGACTCCCACCAATAAAATGACTTTAATATATAAAAACCGAGTTCAATTACAAAAAAAAAAAAAAATTCATAATTACTGTATAACATAAGCTAACATTTAAGGAACTTG
This sequence comes from Silene uniflora, assembly GCA_018983105.1. Classification (NCBI taxonomy): domain Eukaryota; kingdom Viridiplantae; phylum Streptophyta; class Magnoliopsida; order Caryophyllales; family Caryophyllaceae; genus Silene; species Silene uniflora. Next base: position 1,584 of record JAGPOY010002531.1, on the reverse strand, counting down.
TAGAAAAATGGACTGTTTGACATGTTTCGGTAAAAATGACACATACCCAAAATGTCGTGATATATTTGGACCTAACCCAAATGACCTTGAACATGGTCAAATCATGTACGACATTGCTCACTTTACCCTTTTTATTTTACTCGATCAAACGCCATCTTTCCCTTTAATTCCCCTAATTTTTTTTTAACACTCCCTTTCCCCACCGTCCACCACACACCGGTTGTAAAAAAACAAAACATGAAAATGTAGAACGACAAATAATTTGGTTTGTAAAATAGTTCATGCTCTTATACAACCGGTTGTATACTTGTATAATCCTTTTTTCCCGAACTAGATCAGTCATGCATGGATATGGAAGAGGAAATGATATAAATCCTTATGGATTGAAATTTCTCATGGTAAATAAAAGTAATAAAATAGATTAAACTGCAACTTTTAATCCGTACTCCGTACTTTGTAGTTTGTACCCTAATTGCCTAAAATGGCAAAAAAGAATGAGAGAAGTATGGACCATTTGGATTATTGACAATTGAACAATACTATTCTCTCCTATTTAATGTATTCCTTAAATTAAGGAAGTGAATTTAGACCCCATAATCCATCCACATGCAATTGAATTTAGACCTCACCGAAAATTCGAAAAAGAAAATAGGTAAAAAAAGCTGAATAAGCCGAACAAGTAATAGGGAAGACTAGGATGGAGTATACAATAATACTAGGTTGGGTGCCCGGCTACGCCCGGGCTACTTTCAATTACCGTTTAAATTTTTTTCTTTTATGAAATATGATTCGCTAAAATTTGGTTCACCTTTTCCGCTGTTAATATGATTACTTACATCCCATGTTAATACTATTATGTTCACTACTTCTCTTCGGTTACTGTTGTTTGTATAACTACTCATACTATTTTTACCGTTAGCCAGTTACTTTTATCAAACTCATATATTTAAATAAACTAATAATTTCTTAAAATCGAACTGTTAGTTAATTTTTCATACTCTCTTCGTTGTTCCTACGGTGACTTTCACTACATGTGTTGTCACTACTATTACTTTCACTTCTCCCGCCGTCATTAATTTTTCTTTCATTACTCCCGCATTTATTATTGTTAATTTTACTACTCCTGTTGCTGCTACTATGACTTTCACTACTCTCATGTCTCTCATTGCTATTATTGTTGCTTTTACTACTCACATGGGTGGTTAAATAAATTTGAAATATTAGATTAAAATATTATTTAAGAGTAATAATAATAATCTTAAAATCGAACGGTTAGTTAATTTTTCATACTCTCTCCGTTGTTCGTACTGTGACTTTTACTACATGTATTGTCACTACTATTACTTTCACTTCTCCCGCCGGCATTAGTTTTTCTTTCACTACTCCAACATTTATTATTGTTAATTTTACTACTCCCGTTGCTGCTACTATGACTTTCACTACTCTCATTGCTATTATTGTTGCTTTTACTACTCGCATGGGTGGTTAAATAAATTTGAAATATTAGATTAGAATATTATTTAAGAGTAATAATAATTATTTACTAATTAAATTACAAATCTAATGAATTACGGAATATATTAC
>JAGPOY010002530.1:0-14661 GCA_018983105.1 Silene uniflora | reverse complement strand
TCATTGTAAGGGGTTTAGTTGTTTGAGTAAATTTCTAAACAAGCAATAAAATAACGGTTGGACGTAGGCTCCGGAGTAGGAGCTGAACCAATTTTTAAACATCGTCTTGTTTGTTTATTTACTTATACGTTCTTCTATCGTTCCATTCTTATTTACCAATCTCGTTGTTAGTATTGTGCCACAGTCATCTATACTGTGGCATATACCTGCTGTAACTCTTGTGAACTTAAAATCGATTAACCAAGTTAAGGAGAAAATTTTTAAAAGGTACACCTAATTTGTCCTTGACTCTTCATAACTTACTGACATTGTCACATTGATAAATTTCAGGAGATCTGAAAGAGACTTTCTATGTTAACCAGTGGCCTTCTCAAGGTAAATTTTATTGTCTTATTTTATTGTTGAATTAGCCGCTATCTTTTGATTCATCTGTCGGGTCTCAGTACTCGTTTAAACCTCTGATTCTTATGGAATGCCAGAACTTCTTCCGTCCTGGAGACCAACTATAGAAACATACAATCGGAAATTATTGTAAGTTCAACTCTCCTAGAACATCAAAACTTTTGTAATATTGTAATCTTCTGTAGTTCTGTTATTAGAGTTTACTCAACGCTAGAAACTGTGATGCATCAGGAGTGCTGCGAAAAGCTTACTAACGCTCATTGCTCTGGCATTGAACCTGGAAGATGAGTTATTTTTCATCAAAGCTAAGGATTCACCAATGCCGTTTCTTGGTCTTTTACATTACCCAGGTCTTATGAAAGTTCCGCGTTTTGCTTATAGTTGACACTTGACAGTATTTCAGTGACATTTATTCAACTGTTGTGTGGATTATTTTATGTTCCTCAAAACAATACCTGCACAAAGCAATTGGAATTGTTTTTAGCATCACCGATTCACTAAAACGTCTTATCTTCAATCAGGTGACTCGAGTTGCTGCTCTGAAGAAGTTTTAGGTGCCTCTGCTCATTGTGATTTCGGAATGATCCCTTTACTTTGAACTGATGGTGTCCCTGCGCTGCAGGTACGTTATGAGTAGTCAGAATTTTTTTTTTCTCTGTTTGCTGTATACGCTTCTGCTCAATACAACAATATTGTGAATCGTACTCACTTCTTCTACCTTGTTTCTGTAGGTCTGCCGGGAAAAAGACTGTCATCCTCGCGTTTGGGAGGATGTTCATCATATCAAGGGGTGAGTTTTATAAGGGAAAATAAAATTGCAGGTTTGGTGAATGCTGTCAGTTGGCTGTTATTGCAGAACTAAAATATCGCGCCATTTCCTGAAATTGTTGTTGATTATTGGTGTATATGATTGCTTCGGGATTCTGTAACACCGCACTTGCATTTACAGGGCCTTCATTGTCAACATTGGGGATTTGATGGAAAGATGGACTAATGGTTTATTCAAGTATCTGTTTTTTTACGTGTTGATTTGGACGTTTTGTAATGTTCATTCGTGTAAAACACCGTTTCTGACGAGGGTTCTTTTTGTGTGTGTGTGTGCTGATATGTTTTATGAGTTGCTTGTAGGTCGACATTGCATAGGGTGAATCCAAAGGGAAAAGAACGATACTCAGTAATTTTCATTTCCTTGCTATCATCATTCTATGCTTCTTGTGGTGTTTATGTAACCTTTATTTTCCACAGTTTATAAGCAATATCAGGCAGCAATATCTGACTTATGGCAGTTATAAAAACGACGCAGGCTGCTTTGTTTTGTGACCCTCTTGTAGATGTTTTGGTGGAGTGCTTAGAAAGAGCTGTTGCGGTGAATCCAATCCCCCAAGGTACTCACAGTTTCTGACTTTAAGTGACTCAAGTCCTTTGGTTAGTTTTCGTCTTTGTACAAATCTTACATTAGCATTCTGTTCACCTCCTCTGTCATCCATAGACGTTTTTACTGAAATAACCCGATATTCTCGTGGATTAGAGTATTAGACATGGTGTGCTATTGTGAGAATTCATAAAATTGGTGCTGTAACTTCTAACTAAATGCATTCCTCGAGATTTAAGTCATGGTTATCGACCTATGTGAAGGCCAAAGTGATGCATTATTCGATAATTTCCATGAAATGGTGAAGGTGTTGCAACTTTTGTCGTATAGGATAAGCTTATCAAACATTGGAATCTGATCAAGTCGATCGAGGACAGATTAACATTGGAATTTGATCATGTTCATAGATTATTCGTGTTAAATGATGATATGATAAGCTTAATTGAGTTTTCTGGTTAGGGTTGAGACAGGAAAATCACCTCAGTAAGCTCAATTGACGTTATGATTGTGTAAGAATCACAGTTGTAAACTTGTAATAAAGTGAGGATGATGTAATTTGTAACTAAATGCATTTGTCGAGAGTTATGTCGTAGTTATAGACCTACATGAAGGCCAAAGAGGTGCATGCTGCGATGTTTGTCTTGAGTTGTGTACGATAAAGCGTATGAGACACTGGAATGTGAGGCTTGCTCAATTGATTTGCTTTAGAAATTAAAGTCGGGAGCGAGAGCGACAAGGACTTTTGCAAGTTTCTGATCATGTCTATATGTCACAACAGGTGATTCGAAATTTTATCAGCAACCAGTCGAGGTCAATAGAAGATAATCGGGTCACTAAAACGACGTCACATGGAGTCGGCAGGTGTGCATTTTGAAGTTAGTTTGAATGATTGTTTGCTTTGATTGCGTTGTTGAATTTGATTGTGGTAATGTTTTAGGTGATTATTTCATGTTGATTTTCTTGCTGCATTGAACATTTTTGTGTCATGTTAAAGTTAATCCTTATGAAATTAGAGTAATTGGAAGTGATTTTGTTAAAGAATACGAACATCATGTTGAATTGATTTATAGTTTTGTTAGTTGATCATACTCGTAGATTTGTGCGGTGATTATTAATGTGATGATACGCAACAATGGATCGGGTTTAAAAATAAATTTTTTATATAGTCAAATCACCTTTTGGATCGGGTTTTGGATTATATGGTGGATCGGGTATGGATTTGGAGCGGGTATGGATACGAAAAAAGCATAATGGATTGGGTATGGATTTTGAAAGTTTGGATATGGATCGGGTTTGGATATGAAACGGTGATCCACTAAGTTAGTGGATCGGGTTTGGATATTGCAAAACCCGATCCAACCCGATCCATTGCCATCCCTAACAATGGAGTATTTGTATTGTAGATTAATGTGATGATACCCAATTACAAATATCATATAATAAGAGCTCAATTAATAGCCAAATTCATTTAGGCAGGAAATTTTGGAGATCTCTCATTCTTTTTAGTAAAAGGGGATTAGTAAGTAATGTGCAGTTATTTAAGTTAGTTAAGTTTTCTGGTTAGGGTTAGTCGGGAAAATTACCTCTTTGTATGGTTTAGATACTTCTCCGTCAGCTTCTAAACTGCAACATATCCATATAAGCACGGAATATTTGTATTGTAGATTTAGATACTACTCCGTCAGCTTCTACGGTTCTACCTGAAACCATCGACTTTGATTATGAATATTTATCTATGTTCCAGCTATTATTCCGATTGTCATATGATGTTTTAAGTCATTGGCTGCTTCTTACTACTTGCAGGCATGAAAATCATTAATTGGTAACAAATTGCTGATGATTTTATGCTTGTACGAAATGACAGTTGCAGAACATTAGAGAGAACCAAGGTAACTTTCTCTTGGCTGCTGATAGTTTACATAAGACGCATTTTTTCGATATTTATCTCTCTATGCAAGACATAAACAGCTAGCTTGACTGTAGCTAGCAGGGTCAAATACTTATGATTTTATAAGAGATTAGGTTAAAAGCTCGTGCATTGCAATGAGTTAATTAAGTTAATTATAATTATAATGAAAAAATAAAGGTCATATGGTTTTAATGTTTAGATCCTATGTCTAATCATTTGTTTATATATGATTGAAAATATTTCTTTCAAATAAAATAAACGATGAATAAATACATTATATTAGCCAAACCAAAAGATTACCATAGGGTGAGTGACACTATATTGAGTCGTATTGTGAAAGACAAATCTTAAAGATTTGTGTTATTATCTCCACAAAAGTAAAATTTATTACTCCCTTTGTCCTGGTCATTTGTTGTCTTTTCCATATTGGGGTATCTCAGTCATTTGTTATACTTTCTAATTTAAGAATTGACTTGATGGGCAATTTGATCATTCACAATTAATTTGTTCCACTTGTCATTTAGATATTGGCCCATTCCCTTTCCTTAATCTTTGTGCCAAAACAAAAGGACAACAAATGACCGGGACGGAGGAAGTATTTGTTTTTTCAAGCAAATCAATAAACAGTTAGTAACAATAAGTCTCAGTCATAACAAATCAACAATAACATAAAATATTAATCACGTAAATATTTATATTATAATATATTACATATAAGTAGTAGAATTGTCCCACATGAGAATATTAACATAAGGTGGGTAATGATCCTATGATGAGTTAAAACAATAACATACAACTATTAATTTACCTAAATGATTAGACATAGGATGTAAACATTAAAGTTTTATAACCTTTTTTATTATTTTCCCTTATAATTATAACTAAGTTTATTAACTAGTTGCAACACGTGGATTTTAATGTCATTTACAAAAATAGTGTAGAAAATAGATCCAAGTAAAATAACCTTACCCTTATAAAGCGGGATTATCTATCAACAACAAGAAAAAAAATTGGATAGTGACTGTAATTCAAACCCTGAAATATTGCGGTGAGACAGTAATGGATTACGGAGCGAAAAGTAGACTAAGAGATAGGTAAATTAAATTAAATATTGTTCTTCTTTTATTAAGATTTGAGAATAACAAAACGAGCAAATAAGTCGTGTCGGGTATAGGCAAAACATTAATGTAGTATGTTATGCCTAAATGCCACGTGGCAATATCCATGTTATTATCTCTGCATGCGCGGAAGTTAATTAACTCGTTGCAACGCGTGGATTTTAATGTCATTTACAAAAATAGTGTTGAGAAGATCCAATTAAAAAATCACCTTACCCTATAAAGCGGGATTATCTATCAACGACAAGAAAAAAAATTGGATAGTGACTGTAATTCAAACCGTGAAATATGGCGGTGAGACAGTAATGGATTACACAGCGAAAAGTAGACTAAGAGATAGGTAAATTAAATTAAATATTGTTCTTCTTTTATTAAGATTTGAGAACATCAAAACGAGCAAATAAGTCGTGTTAGGTACAGGCAAAACGTTAATGTAGTATGCTATGCCTAAATGCCACGTCGCAATATGCAGGTTATTATCTCTGCATGCACGGAAGTCGAAATGGATATATCGTCACCAAGAATAAGTGCAAACGACCCTGCAAGATGTCTGATAAATAAATCTTTCAAGAAACTAAAAAGGGAAGAAGAAGTAGAAAAAGAAGTAGAACGCCGCGACGATTTTCAACCAATGCTCGCAGAACTATTGGCTTTTCCATAGTACTAAAGTAGGTCCCTATCTTCACAATTTGGTCACAAGAAATTGTTAAGCGTAAGCTTAACTTCATACCATGGCATAAGGTATTCACGACAATCCAATGCATCTTTTCGAACCAAATTTGGATGGCGTGTTCTGCTGAACCACAAAGGCTACGGGCGAGAGTTCTTCGAGCAAAGTGTTGTAGCCGTCGCTGTGATTTTGGCATGTTCCAACCTAAGCCGAATATGTCTGATTTATTGGTCGAAATTAATTCAGAAGTGCATATTGTCTCGGCTGGTACCTTAATGGCTATTGGCAACGGAAGGACAACACTTTTCTGGGATGATTCATAGGTAATATATGAGCGAAAGTTTGTTGGGCAAAATATTGTAACGGTCGCTACGATTTTGACATGTTCCAACCTAAGCTGAATATGTTTAATGTATGGGCCGGAATTACTTCACAAGCGCATATTGTCTCGGCTGGTACCTCAATGGCTATTGACAACGAAAGGACAACACTTTTCTGGGGTCATTCATATATGGAGAGTGTTTATCGGATGAAGCAGCTATGACTATAACCGAATCAATTTTGGGTGCCACTGTTAGTGAGATGTGGGACGAGGAGTCGGAATGAAAATGACTTTTTTTCAAATTTTCTTCCACGGGTGGAGCTCTTAAAAATCGAGGTCGATTCTCTAGCACCCGAACCATATATCGAGGATCCAAATTTTATATGTAAAATTTCAGTCCAACAAAGAATCTATATGTTTATGTGGCTCGCCTCCCACAATCGTATTATGTGCAATTATAATAGAGTCCGTCGGATGATCCTATTTGTCGTAGATGTCGCCTTGAAGACGAGACTACTGATATGGTCATCACTCGATATACCTTTGACGCCAGGTTTATTCTTTTCCGCTCCTTTTTTTTTCCGCTGAGTGTCAGATAATATACCGCAATACATCTAAATATACGCAATACCTCTAATACCACCTATGTCAACTAGCCAATGATTTTCGCTATAACATGTTGGTGGAATTAAAAATGGAGGAATAATGTTATATTTGGGAGAGGAGATGAGAATAGTCCCTACGGAGTAATTTCCACTTTACTGATGGCCAGGTCAATCGGATTGGACGGGTTTAGGCGGTTTGGGTTGTATCGGGTCAGCATTCCACTTAGGCCTTTTAGGTTGAGCTGTGTTCGAGTCGGATGGTATTTAGGTCGGGTAGTTTTGGTTCAATCGTTATACGTGTCGGGTGTCTCTACTCCTACATGAAAACATGTCCGAAATTTACAAACATGCTTATAATGCTTCATCCACTATGGATTTACCTATTACTCGTACTATTTTGGGAATTGTTGATGAGAACCTCTATAAATTCCCCAATTCGTGAAATTTTTATTGCATTAGCATTTCCACAAAGCCACAAAATGTTATTCCATACTCGATACTTTGACGTTTCTTGTCAACATTTGGATGTCAGGCTGGCCCATATAAGCCTGCGCGAGCATAGTTCGAGCCGATCAAATAGGCTAGGCGATTTATGGTGATAATGTGATATTATTTGAATTCTAGTTATCATTTTCACGAGAAAGGACACTATAGAGCATCTACAACAACAAAAACTTTTTGTAGTTTTTTGTGGGCCCTCTATTCATCCACCTCAACTTATCCTAAGATGATAATTTTGGCAAATACTTTACACAATAACAATTAGACAACAATTAGTTTTAATTAGTCTTTACTCTCACTAAACAACAAAATTACATAATAAAAAGAATAAAAATATAATAATAAAGTGCTTAAAACACCCACAATTTATTGTCAAACTCATCACATTTGGATGAGAGTCACAAAAACTCATTTTTAGATATAATCTTTTTGTTGTTGTGTAGTGAAATTTGTAAAATTATCATGTTTAGGCATAGAAGTATTTGTTGTTGTGGATGGTCTAAATATCAAAAATTTCATTCCAACGCGTATTTTTTTTTTGGCAGCAGTAGAATTTTCTGATCCACAAATTTCAACATTTGTATACAATGAATCTATAAGGTTAATGGATACATGATACATCATCATACAAGTGTAATTGAACACACAAATTCTCAATGGAGACCATCTCACAAATAATTGTGTGAGACTGCTCCGTTTACCCACTATTTTTACCTGTTTTATCACAATTTCTGTATGTGAGACCGTCAAACCAGCTGCAAACTTGCTGACCGACTTTTCCGCTAATCTTTTTTGGTGTAACAAGTGCCTTAAAGCGCTGAATTTTAAAACTACCAAGATTGAACGCAGCAAATACTAGAGCTTGATGGCTGCATGACTTGGGAGGTTATGGTTTAAGTCGGGATTGGGCTAATCGGCTGAATGCTGTTTACAGCGGTTGGCCCCGTAATGCTGAGAACCACGACGAACAATCTGGCCGCATTGATAGCAATAGTTGGTCTGGCATGACCAGCAGAACATGTGATTGTTGTTTCCAATCTGCAAAAACCAATACACAAGGTTGCTCGCGTTAGACAAACCATCAGTGTCTAGGTTGTCTGCATGAAAACATGTGCCAAACTTAATCTTCTATATCCGACTGCAGAAACACGATTATAATTTTTAATGCTTCATCCACTATGAATTTACCTATCACGGGGTTAGGTAATAATAATACGCAGTACATCATATATAATTCCACGGACATGAAATGAGACGCTTCATTTTTTTTGCATTAGCATTCCCACAAAATATGGTTCCATACAAGTCACTTGACAGCAAAAGAGCCGTTACGGTTTCCTATCCTCATTTAGTCATTTGTATACCACACTGGCCCACCCCAAAGCGCATATTATAAGCCAGTGCAAGAATAGTTTGAGCCAATCAAATACGCCTGCATGTTTGATCATGGCCGCATGCAATTTTAATGTCTTGGCCCATCCTTCATGGCCTATGAACATCTCTAAAGTAAGCTAATGATGCAGAATTAAGTTCACTGATGACTTACCTTAACATTTGGCTGAGCACAGGTAGGACAAGGTTTATTATTCCCAGCAATATTTCCAGCTAGATATTGACCGATCCTCTGACGAGGATTTAATTGCTGTTCCCATTCTTCAATCACTTCTTGAGGAAAAAGATCGCACCTTCCATTACTACAAATAGACGGATTTCGGTAGTCAGTGGAATTTGTATCATAACCACACAAGTAAAGAACCTAAAGAAAGATAGATATACCAACAAACCTGAAATGATCATATCCGTCAATTGCTTTGTTGCAACGATAGCAGAAGAATTTCCCACAATTTGAGCACACCATCTTATTACACCCTTCAGTTCTAGAAATAGCCATCTTACAGGATGGGCATTGCTTGGAATCACGGAGGATTTCTGCCACACTACGAAGTTCATTAATCAACTCACGCTCCTTTATCTTCTGCGCGTCTTTGAGATTTGATGAACTTTGGCGCTCCTAAAGGCACAAACATCACCATATATGATCAACAATGTTTTCGAACAGACGAGAAAGTTCTTAAATCAGGTCTAAAAGTTTTTTTTCGTTTTTTAAGTTAGGCTAGAATTTATTGGAGGCAAAGGTTATTAACCTCTGCCCCTAACCCTTCAACCCTAGAAACCTGTTTCCCTACCAATAGACTGATGGACAGTCCCTAATAGTATTCAAACAACAGTTGAATTTTTTCCAGGTTCCGAGTAATGAACCAGACGATAAGGCAGAACGTTAAAATATTTTATTATAACAAAAGAGGTAGTTTTAAGATGAATCTTTGGCATTCCGATTGACGCCATGTGTTCATCAAAGAACACAACGAGCCTCTACCTTATAACGGAGTTTGGCATATCCTTTTGATGTGCTGAGAATGACAATTATGAGGGCACACAGTAATCAACTAACCATAGATGCTACACCAGACGTTACAGGTCATGGCAAAGCATCTATAACTCCAAAATAGGGCTAAGTTTGTCTGGTCTTCCCAGGTATCGAAATCGGTGATCAGCTTTAGAAAGAGTTTCAGAATAAAAAAGAAGTTAATAAAATTCTATAGCTATTACCTCCAACACCCGCAGCTTCATATCAGCGGTCAGACATTCTATCCCAACATGACGGCGCTCCCGACAAAGTGTGCAGAAACTGAAGAAGCACTTTGAGCACTGGGCATGTTGGTCTTTATCTTCAAGACAAGCTGTTTCACATCTTGGGCAGTAAGCTACATCAGACATTGCATCAAGGGTTTTCTGCAGCATCAATGACTCCCAACGTTCAAATTCTTCATCCCCCAACAGTCGTTTCAATAAACCAGGCGGGATCATTCCGTCACATTTAGTAGTGGGACATTGAAGCTTGTTTACTGTTCCTTCCTTCACATGCACATTAGCATAAGTCTTCATGCATCTAACACAAAAGAAATGATGGCATGGCATTCTCAAAAACTCCGTTCCTGAACGAAAGAGCAGAGACTAATAAGAGAACAATAGGACCTAAGAGAAACATAAAACTCTGAAATCTGAATGAATCAATTTTTAACATACAACACACGTTTGATGATTATTTTTTGCTTTTAAGACAATCAGAGAAGATCATCAGTGGGGTTAGACATCCCTATTTGTATCATATTCCCCTGCTGAATTCGTCCTGAATTATTTCCACAAACTACCCAGATGACCATCAACCCATTGGCTATGTTATTCCGACTCTTGAAATTACTTTGTGTGTCCGTGTCCAACACTCAAATCGTCTGATATGGGCAGGACAACTAGACACTCTTCATTCTAAGCCAAAATAAGAGTACTTTCATATAACAGCCGAGTCCAACACTTCCGATACACAACGATATCAATACTTTTAACCGAGTATGAGTAGCATAGACGAGCAGACACTCAGACAGTGCAGCCATACAAATGGAAGTTGTCATACTCGTCCACTGGCAATAAAGTTTGTGCGTTTCAGCATTGGACCTGAAAGCTCATTAGCACATATAATGTTCAAGTTTGACTATATCCAGTTGACAATATTCTAACACAAAAAAAACAGCGCATGGTAATCTACGTATCGGTTTTCTAGTATATATGCCCATACTGTAGGAGTATAGACCAATAAACGGGAGAACCACCCGTTTTCCAATCATTCTGACCTCCACACAGCACCAGCTATGCCAAAATTTTCTCCAAAATGTTGTGTCAATCATGCAAACAGAGGCCAATGATGAGTGAACTAAAGATGACTTTTAGCATTGCAAATTTGCAGCATCAATTTTGAGGCTATTTGTCTGCTGATTACTCCTTTACACACAAAAACAACAAGTTTCTAGATGACAAGCATGACAACTGCCATTGACATATTGAAATGGGTTAAGACTCCTTCAGGCTTCCCAACACGAGAAATTAAGTGTAAAAGATACAAAATTCAAAGAGTCAGATTACTAACATCAAAACAACAGGAAGAAGTGAGAGATAGTAATACCAGGGTACTCGCTAAAACAGATGCAACATTCATGAAGGCCATTCATGAAGTTCTCATGTTGTCTCTCTTCATTGTAAGTCTTCATTGACGGGATATCAACATCAGGAGAAACCCTTCCAGAGAATGCACGCCTATCTGAACTACTTTCCGGAACATAAGGGCCAAGCACAAGTTCTTTGTCAAATCCGAGGTATGGAAGAGTTGCGCTGTGCAGCCATTCTATCCAATGATAAAGTATTTCTTGGCCTGGCTGCTCATTCCACAATGAGTCTAGCATAGAACAAAGTTGAGAAATCCTAGATTCATGCAGCCACTGTACTGAAATGGTGAACAATGGTGGACAATGGCTTGGGTAAGATCTTGGCAACACACATGTCAACACAATTGGTCGCAGGTACTGAACATTAAAAGTATATAAGAAGCCCTCGGAGACATCAGCTTCGGAGTCAGCACGAGTTGCTATTTTTAGCTTTGTGGATACAGCATAATCACTTGAGAGTTCAATGTCTATATGAAACTGCACAAGAATAAAATTATCATCAGCTCTCGTAGCCAAATTGCAAGAGAGTAAGTTACTCCTTCCATCCCATTTCTACATTCTCATTTACTTTTAGTGGTAAAAAGTTGTAAACTTCGGCTACATGGCTAATACTTTCACACAAGACATAATAGCCACAACCTCCAAGTTCCAAGTGATCATTTGAATACAGTAGACGCAGTTTTGATAAATCAAACGTGACCAATTTTTGCATTGTATATATACATATATTTACAAATATTAATGGTCAAAGTTAAATCAGCTGACCAACAAAGTGAATTGGAGAGGACGGAGACAATCCAAATGGGATTAAGGTTGCATTTTTATAGTAAAGACAAACCTGAAATGATCGTAAGCCCTGTCGTTTTTCTAAGGCATAGACACTGTCTCCATATATGGACTCCACAGCAAGCAACTGTGAAAAATAGGAAATTAATAGAATATATCAACAAGGAAAAACATGTAAAAAATCCCACTGAGAAGCAGCAAACAACTTTTTTTGAGAAGCTCAAATTAAAAATCCTAATTCAAGTGTAACCTTCATGTTCCTTGATCAATTGCTTTGGCTCAATGATTATTTTAAAATGTTATGTGGAAGCTGCTATTCTCGTACAGTGGTGAAACAAGGCACACAACAAGTAGAAGCGGGCTATCAACAACATGCACTCTACTGAAATAGATTTTGCTTTTTCAAACAAACAAAGAAATCCAGTCAGACAGAGTTTAGCGTCCTACCACCAGCCACTGTTCCGTTGTGAATAGTCAGTTCAGCATTCTCAATCATTTTAACGGTTAATTTTCCACATGAATTCACCATCCAATAATGCATGTCTTTTTGGATGGTGCTAAGATACTTGAATGAAAGTCTCAGTTAAAAGCACCTTTTACTTTTAATGTAAGTTATTACTCTCCTAATGTAACCATACTTGTTTTGATTCATCCTATGTAAACATCATTACATGGCTAGATGTATTCGATTACAGTCCCATTTTTTCCTTGACAGGATTAATGACTCTCCCTTACATGTTATAGAGCATTTGGATTTGAAGGAGGCATTACATGTTTAGGGTTTCGATCCGCAAAATACAGATCAGCAAGAGCCATGATAACAATGTGTCAACAGACCCGTGGATGCGAAAATCATTTACCTTCATACCTTACCATACAAGCTACAAAACTAGTTCAATTAAGGTTTCCACACCAGCTACTTCAGGGGCATATTGTGCACAATTTTATCACCCTGGAGAACTTGGAATACAAATATACAACAGCTTGGCCTAAAACAACTGAGGCTGGCTAACACCCAAACCGTCATCAAGTTGAATTCTACACCATCTCAGGCGAGAAGATTCATATCTGCTGGGGCATTGACTCCTAAGGTAAACAACAATGGATATTTCAGGTTGACATCTACCACAAGACACCGTCTTTCTCGTTCCTACCGAAAACTCAGTCATGCAAAATTGTTTTTTATTTCTGCAGAATGTATATGACACATGAGAACATGACCTATTGACCTGCTAACGCTCCTCATTTCAATCCAGTTCATAACCCACATTGTAACACTCCTACATCAATTCACACTCATTAAAAAAGAATCATCATTCGAACAACAGATCCTTAGCACCAAAATGATTTGGGATTAGTCGGCATGAATCATCATTTGAAACCGTCATAGCTTCAATAACCCTCGCTACTATAACGAGCTTCCATGCTAAAATCACAACTACACACAAATTTTCAATCATAACTACATACTCCCTCCGTCTCATTCATTTATTTTTTATTCATCCTGAAACGTATTTTAATCAAAAGTAAACAAATGATCCAGACAGAATGACTATATAGCACATCAATCAACTATAACACACAAAAACATAAACAATTATACCTCAATCAACAAAATTCACAACCACCAACAACAAATCAATCAATCAATCAAAAATCTTTACCTCATCCTCTTGAAGTTGATCATTAATTTTCACTTGATCATCAGACAACTCAATCTCATCAATCCCAATTTCCAACTCATTCAATCCTCTCAAAACATCATCATCATCATCACCAACTTCCTCAATTTTTTCAATCTTCTCTTCATCATCAACAACCACAACACCCACTTCAACACCCTCAATTTTCTCACTTTCTGCAAATTCCACCACCTGCCCACCTCCTAATTCTCCAAAACTCTGTCCACCCACCTCAGCATTTCCTTCAAAACCCGGTTCTTCGACTCGGGTTTTCGATACCCGTTTTCGATTTCTTCCCTTTAAAGGTTTAGTAATTGGAGTAAATGAGGTTTCTGGTTGCTCAACTTCATCATGATTATCATGCATTTCATCATCATTATCATCATCATGAATTTCATCATGATCATGAAGTTCATGATCGAAATTTGGTGGGGTTTTGACGATTGAAGGTGGGTGATCATGGAAGGGTTTGACCGTCCAAGTATCATCTTCATGGCGACGTTGAGCATAATTTTGTTGACGTCTTTGATTATTGTTCTTACCCATTTTTGTGTTGAAATGTATGCAAAAACACGTACCAAAATACAACTGTTTGGAGTTTGGACCAACAAAATGTGATTAAATGACAAGAATTAAAGCGGGGTTTTATTAAGTTCACAAATGGTGGGTAAGTGTGTTGGGTCATGTGTGCAACTATACATGAAGGAAGATAAGTCAAAGAAAAAAAAAATTGTGCACAACTCCCTCCGTTCCGTCCCTATCAATAGTTTACAATTGCTTTATTTTACGAGGAGGAAATAAAGGGCAACGGACGAAGTTGAATAATTAAAAAAAAGTCGGTAAAAAAGAGTTACTCTTAATAAAATGGGTGATAAATCAAATTTGAACACAACCATATCAATGGTTAAAAACGATTACTAAATATCTTGCTTTACAATAAAATTGGGTAAAACCGAAAAATTAAGTCAGGGCGAATTGAAAAGTAAACGTAAAAGGACTTGCTTTTAATTTGGAGCGGGAAGAGATTTGGAGTATAAAATTTTCCATTGTTTCATGTAGATAGCAAAACGGTAAATCCTTTTGAAAACCATCTTTGCTCTTGGTCTAGTGGAGATCCGGATTCCCTCAAAACATCCAAAGGATGGACTGCGAGGTCCTGGGTTCGAATCTCCCTAGATGATGAGACTTGGCCACATGTCTTCCAGTGAGGGGTAACCCCGTGGATTGAGCTTACTT
>JAGPOY010002529.1:0-14664 GCA_018983105.1 Silene uniflora | reverse complement strand
AACTTTAAACTTTTAAAGTTAAAATTCAAATTAAACACACGAAATAAATTTCATTTATTTCAAATCATGGATAATTTAAATTTCATTTAAATTATAAAACCGTCAATTAAATACCCATTTTGCATCGCAATACGGAATCCACTAAATGAGCGGTGTCGGTAATAAACATGGTCCTTTTCATCATCGGGTGTTGGTTGGGATTTCTGTAAATTCCAATATCGACGGATACGGGTATCTACACCTACCTTAACCCCCCATTAAGAAAACGGTAGAAAAATACCAAAACACTAGCCTCGACTATAACTTCAATAATATTTTGAAGTTACAATAATCTCCACCACAACCTTGACACGAAACTCAAAGTTATACTAGCTCTAACCATACCCTTGGGTCATAATCCCAGGCTTACGTCAGTCTCAGTCATAACCTGAATCTATACTTCAAAGTTATAATAGATTCATCCATAACTTGAGTAACAACCCAACGTTGTACTAACTTCAGCTATAACACTCGAATCATCATCAAGGTTATACTAGCTTCAACTATAACTTTGAGGAGCACTCTTGGCCGCCTATCATACCGCCACTAGGGTTTAATTGGTAAACCCTTATTACGCACATGACACCCGTAATAACGCATAAACAATATACGATATATAATTAAGGCATTAAAACATGTTCAAAACATATGAAACATATTCAAACACGCGCAACATCAATAATTCATGACAATAAATAATCAAACACGTACCAATCATACAAAACAATCATTAAATCATATTAATTATATCAATTGGCATAAACACAATTAAAAGAGAAACACCTAGTTACCTTTTTAGCAAATAAATCCTAGAGATCGTCTTCCACGATATAGATATCTTCTCCAGGTGCGGTCTCCACGCCTTTATTGAATTATCCACGTGCCAAATATAACGGATCTAAATAATATACTAACGATATATATAAAACTATTAAATAAACGCGTAAACTACGAAACTTACGACGATGATTGATAGATCCAAGGAAAAGATCGATCTAGGGAACGAAGAACGATGAAGTACGAAGGAAACGAAAGGGCGGCACAAAACCCTAGGCGAGATCTCGCGCAGCACAAGGGAGAGAAAAGAGAGGAGGAACTAGGTTTAGGGTTTAGAGAATTATGTGGAGAAAAGAATGCAAGGGTTTACTCCAACCATCTATTTATAAGAAAAGCTTATGGGTTTATTTCAAGCTTAGGCCCAAAACTCCACCTATCCACTCAATGAATCACGTGGAACCCATGACCCAAGTAGGTTTCCACTAACTTTGAGTTAAACCCGCAAAATAAATAAGAGACGGATAGTTTCCCGGAAAAATAAAATACGAAATATGGGAAAATAATTTAAATAAATAAATTACGGAAATTAGGGGTGTTACAGATGACGCGTCTATGATACTCGAGGACTATTGTGACGCAGATTATGATAGTTGTACTGTCCTATAACTCGTCGTTCTTTGTCCGCGTATTTTGTATTTCTTGGAGGTTCACCAATTTCTTGGAAAACAAAGAAACAAGCAAGTTCCATATAGTCTCGTATAGGACGACTAATTCAAGCCGATCCACTAACTTTGGTAAATCCAAAACGATAGAATCAATCTTTCGTTGGTAAACTCTGATTTTTTGAGCTCAACCATCTAATGACATCAAAAACAATATTATTTAATAATAAAAATTAAACGATATAAGGAATTAAAAAAAAAAACATAAACGTGTAGAGAACACGTCCAGGCCCAGGTATAGTCGTGTGGGCTACACGTCCTGGCCCAGGTATAGTTGTGTGGGCTACACGTCCTGGCCCCGACGCTGACGTGTGCGTAATACGTCCATGCCCAGGCGGTGACTTATGCTTAACACGTCGTGGCCCATGCGGAGACATGTTTCTTACACATTTAGGCCCAGGCCCAGGCGTGTTTCCTATACGTTTCTGCCCAGGCAAAGACGTGTGTTTTACACGTTTGTGTTTGTTGATGTACGTTGTTGTTTTGTTTGGTTTAATTTTTTTTTCCTTTTTTTTTGAATTTTGAATTTGAAAGAAGCGGGATCTTAATATCGAAGTCGAGCAAAAAAGAAAGTAGAAGTGAATAAAATTGCTAAGGGCAAAAAGGTAAATTGTTAGAGGCGGATTAAGTAAAAGTTGGGGCGGATTTTAGCAAAGGCGAATAAATATTCAGAATAGGTTTATAGGAGTATATTCAGAATAGTGTGGAAAGAGTATGTTCATTGAGATTTGAGACTCACATATAATCAATTTTTTAAATCTGACTTTTCCACGGCCTCTAGTCATTTCAGTGTCCCCCTATTCTCTTTTGCCAGTAGGTCTCCTGAGAGACGGTCTGTCACTAAATTTATGGAGAGACCAATTACACATGAGTACATATATTATAAAATTGGGTACTAATAAAATGGGTACATATACTATAAAATGGAGTACTAATAAAAGTGGTTAAATTTGTTGAGAGACCAATTACAAATTAATGGAAAAATGGTACGAAAATAAATAAAATGGGTATATATACTATAAAATTGGGTAATAATAAAAGGGGTACATATACTATAAAATGGGGTACTTAAAAGTGGCTACAATGTATGATAAAATAGGTACGATTATTATGAAATTATGTACCAAGTGAAATAAACATTTTAAGCCCAATAAATAACAAAAAGAGTTCGAAACATACATTGTAATACCCCGTTTCATAAGGACCCTTAGACCGACCCTTGAACATAGGAGACCCTAAGTAAGATTAGTCACGGGAATAGGATGCCAGACACTTATACGAATACAGACAGGAGTTAGAATCCAACGTCACAGGCACACACTACTCGGCCGAGCACACACTACTCGGCCAAGCACACACTACTCGGCCGAGCACACACTACTCGGCCGAGCACACACTACTCGGCCGAGCAGTCCATTACTCGGCCGAGTGTACCGTCGACAACCCGAGACTTTATAATTAAAAGACCCGACGATAAATCATTTCATTCCTAATACAAACGCAACCTGGAACCCTAACTCTCTCTCTACCATGCCTCTCACCTCTCATCACCTACCTTCAACCCTTAGAATCCGCCACAAGAAGGAAGAGACCGCACATGGGATTATATCGGGACAAGGGTAGCGTCGCGTAATAAGGTAAGTTTCCCGACCTAGTTCTCCCTTCTATGTTATGTGATGGCAGAAGTGATGTAGTAGCCCTATGTGTCGCTGTTGTAGGACCATATATGAAGAGACTAAGAGGATGCTAGGATTAGGTGTCTATGTGCCAGTCGGCTATGTGACGGAATGACATAAAGGTAGGTTTACCTACTCAGCTTGTATTATAAGCATATATGTGTTTTTGTGGTCTTGATTGTTTGACAGTTGTGAGGCTGGGTTATCGGTATCGGCTGAAAGGTTGTGATAATAGTTCCGGCTGAGTGAAACAACGTCGGGAGATGGTTTCACGCCCCTCGATCGCTTCTTGCGACTCTCCCGTCGCAAGAAGGATGTGCACATTTAGACTTGGGTATTCGCTTATTCCGATAAGCGGCCGAGGTGACAAGGCTGCGGTCACTGGCTGAGATGTGATGGCCGACATGGCTGGCTTGTTCGACATGGATTGATGCATCATAGCTTATTGTTTATTCAGAATAGGTTTATAGGAGTATATTCAGAATAGTGTGGAAGGAGTATGTTCATTGAGATTTGAGACTCACATATAATCAATATTTTAAATCTGAATTTTCCACCCCTAGTCATTTTAGTGTCCCCCTATTCTCTTTTACCAGTAGGTCTCCTAAGAGACGGTCTCTCACTAAATTTATGGAGAGACCAATTACAAATGAGTACATATATTATAAAATTGGGTACTAATAAAATGGGTACATATACTATAAAATGGAGTACTAATAAAAGTGGTTAAATTTGTTGAGAGACCAATTACAAATTAATGGAAAAATGGTACGAAAATAAATAAAATGGGTACATATACTATAAAATTGGGTACTAATAAAAGGGGTACATATACTATAAAATGGGGTACTTAAAAGTGGCTACAATGTATGATAAAATAGGTATGATTATTATGAAATTATGTACCAAATGAAATAAACGTTTTAAGCCCAATAAATAACAAAAAGAGTACGAAATATACATAAAGGGGAACGATAAAGTGGTCTCTCAATAACTTAATGAGAGACCGTCTCTCACAAGTTTTTGGTCTCTTTTGCAGCCTAGATTATTTTTAGGACGCTTTTAAATTTGCGGGCCAAATCGTATAAGCCACGTGACATTTCTTCCAAAGGGGTGAGGCACTGACTCTTTTCATATTTTTTTTCTTTTTCCTTTAATATTCATCACAGGCGGATGATAGGTAAAATATCATCCATATAGGGAGATAAGACAAAATTACTAAATTAGGGGTGTATAAGAATTCACAAACGGCTTATTTTTATCTACCTATGTGAATTTTATTTGACCTGGCACAAATTTATGACGGATATTGTCCATAGTAAATAAGAATTTGTGATATAAAAAATCTCAAATTATTCAAAACATTTCCATGATGTACCGATAAGTGACATAAGTCTAAGAGACTAGTCAGCCGGGTCGGGTCATTTAGGGTCTGCAGACTTTGGTCGGGCCGAGGCATTTCGGGTTGAGGTCATTTTTGTGTCGGCTATTATCAAGTTATTTATCAATAATTGTAATACCCCGTTCCGTGAAGGACTTGTTGACCGACCCGTTGATCCAAAGACCTTAGGAAGTATAACGAAGTTACGAGGTTAGATAGCGAGACAAGTAGAGACCTCGGCCGAGCTACGCTGACTCGGCCGAGCTTGCCTTACTCGGCCAAGTATCCCTAACTCGGTCGAGTCACATGCGGTCAGCGTGGCTCTATATATTTCGAGGGTTCATCGACAAACCCTCATTTCTTTTCATTTCGTCGACCTTTCCAACCCTAGCTCTACATTTCCCTTCTTCCTACCTAGTCTCATGACCCCTATCACCCTACATCAAAGATGGAGATTTCAAGGGAGACCAAGTCGGGATAATGGGTAGCGCCTCGTCTCAAGGTAAGTCCTAAGTCTTGTTATTCGCTTAGTCGTAATTATATGATAGAAGTATTTAGTGAACATGTATGTCAAACGTTGTAGGGATCGTCATGATGTGGCTATGATGTGCTAGGGCTTTCTTGCTATGTGCGTGATGCGGTTGCGATGCGAGATGACGAAAAGGTAGGGTTTCCCTACTTAGTTTCATAGCAAGATGGTTTGTAATTCGATATATGTAATGTAATTGGTTAATCGCTATTATGTATGTGAATGTCTTGTTGATGATACGGCTGACATGAGACGCTATATGATTCCGGCTGAGGGAACCAACATAGGGAGATGGTTTCACGCCCCTTGATCGCTCCTTACGACTCTCCCGTCGTAAGGAGGATGTGCACATTTAGGACTTGGGTTCTCGCTTACTCAGATAAGCGGCTGAGGTGACAAGGCTGCGGTCACTGGCTGAAGGATATTGATTGTATGGTTACCGTTCGATATGATATCGGATTTACAGCCGATTAACCAATGTTATTGTGATGAATAATTGTGTTACCTTGCTATGACTTGTATGCAGTTGACTGACCCCGTTGTATTGTTTTCGAACCTGCCGTGATCCATTGGGGAATGGGGAGCAGTTACCTGGCAGGTCATGCGGTTGCTGTCTTGGGAAGTCAGGGCGGTCAAGTGTCGACCATTATCACGTTGCTGCGTCGTGTATAGTCTCATAGCATAGACGAGCTGTATCTTTTCTTTAGGTAATAGTTAGTTGTTGTATCATTAAAGAGTTGATGTAATAAAGTAACCAATATTGTTTATTTGATCTTCACTTCCTCGGTTTACCGAGATGGTGACACCCTTGCCCAATGAGGAAGGTCCTTGTTAAGGCTCTTCGTTGGTTGGGGATGTTACAAAGTGGTATCAGAGCAATGATTTTGGCACCTGTAACCAATGAACCCAATGAACGTAGTGAGTCAAGTAAAATGAACCTGGTGTATGTATGTCAGGAGCCCCAATGTTGATTTTAGATGGGTAGGCGCCCTCATCTCAGAATCCCGGCCCTTACATGCTTAAGCCAGACACAACATATGGGTAGAAGGGAGTATAAGTGATAAGTGAGTCGTCTTTCTATGTCAGTTTGTTGTTCCTTTCACATGTATGTGGGAGTTTTGATGCATATGTCTGTAAGTAAAATGCTTGTTTCATTTTACCTAATTGCTTGAATGTGTGGTTGGTATGTGTACAGTAATTGTGCTAAGTGAAAGCAATTGTGATGTACGTAATATGCTATAGTCGCTATGGTTTGAGTTGTATAATGTGCCCTAACATCTGTGCAGCGCCGGAGCATTGAGGTAAGTGAGAAAGCATCTACGTATGTGCCTGTAGTGAGAAGTGTGCGTGTATGTATTTCAATGAGCTACAGTCAATGAGAATATGGTATATGTGTATGCGTGCATATGAATGTGTGTTGAGTTACCTAAAAGTGCATGTCTATTTGCCTCATAAGTAGTTGCTTTCGGATGATTACATACGAGTTTGAGGGAATAGATGAGTTACGGTGTGACTTGCTTTCCCGCGAGACTAGGATTTGTGTAACGTTTGTAACGTGCTTTACTAGTAATGCGTAGGTGATTAACTAAGTGACGAGTTATGAGTTGGATCCGAACTCCGAACGATTTATTGTTTTACAGGAAGATCATAACTTCGTCGTAAACCTCCTAGCGTGTGAACTGTAGGAATACTCGACCGAGTAAGTGAAACTCGACCGAGTCAGCTGTACTCGACCGAGCTTGCTGACACTCAACCGTGTACAAAGTTGGCAGAGATTTAGCCAAATTCTGCCACACTTATACTCGACCGAGTTACGCGATATCCGACCGAGTAAGCTTGACTCGACCGAGTAACTCCTATACTCGACCGAGTCACCTTAAAACAGGCCGCATCTCAGGTTTGCGCCGTCGGGGTAAATAACCCAAATCAAATCTCTTCTTCTTCTTATTCTAAAACAAAGCTCTCCTAAACCCTCAAACACTTCTATTCCATTGATTCTTAGTTGCTAGATTTCATCAAGCCTTCATCTTTCATCCTTGTGCATTCCGATTTAAAGGTAAGAAAATCCGACATTCGTCTTCTTTGTTTTTCCGGGTACAAATTGGTAGTATTTCTGAAATTTTGCCCTTTTTGCCTTAATCCTTGTATAGTTAGTGCCCATTCCTTGTCTTGCTCTTGCCTAGTAGTTGTTGTTCATGCTACTGTACCGAATTCATGCCCAAATTTCCGGAAAATTTTGCTCAAAATTGATTCTAGGGTTTGACCCGATTTCTTTTGTTTGGGTGCAATGTTTGTGTTGCACTAATCAATCCCTATTCTATGCATAAATTGAACCTTGAATTCAAGTGTTGCCTTAGATTTGACTCTTGAGACCGCCTTAAGACCGCCACAAAATCTGTCCGGAAACCGTCTTAGGCTCATATCCTATTTTCTTCTAAGTGTCCAAGAAAGCTTATGTATGTCTTGGTGAAATCTATAATTTTTGCAGCATGGCACCCAAACCGCGAGGACCCGTCAGGAAGAGCACCCGCGTTAACTCCGCGGCGGTGAGGCGAGCCGAGGCCTCTGCCACGGTTCCGGAGCCACCTATCGACATTGAGGACGAGCAACCCGAGCAACCACCCAGAGTGCAGGTTGGGAGGGGGATACCTTCGGTTGTTCCACCCGTAGCTGAGTACCCGATGGTGGTGTTTGCTGACTACAACCAAAGGAGTAAGTTTGAGCTTTTGATGAAGAGGGTCATGCGCCCAACTCGGTGCATTGACATTGATACCTTGACTAGGCTAGATGTTGAAGGTGATATTCGGCATATCTATGAGATATTGGGTCTTGAGGGCTTGTACTACCTGCGCCGGAAATCCTATCCCTTCTTGACCTTGGAATTCTTGAGTTCCTACCATTTCCACATGGAGGAACGAACGGTGGACTTTCGACTCATGAACCAAAGCTTTCATTACACCCTTAATGAGTTTGCCAAGCACCTCCGCCTCAAGGAAGAGAGGGATTGGTATATTCAAGATATGCCTACCAAGACCACGGGAGCAGCTCAGTACATGAGATATTTATCCGGTATGCCTATACCATCTTCTAGTTCCATGTTGATTAATGATGTTCAGCACATTGCTCTTCGCATATTTCTGAGGTCCCTTACCTGTTTGCTCTATGCCCGTGATGATGCTAGCAAGTTGAACTCTCACGGGGTAATGCTTCTGATGTCTTACCTTAACCCCCGTCACGAGGAGCGTTGGTATTATAGTGCCCCGGGAGTCGTATGTGCCGCTTTGGCTCACATGTCTAATTCCCCATCTAGGTGTATTTGTTGTGGTGCTATAGTGACTTGATTGGCTAGGAAGCTAACCGACTTTGAGCCTCCCGAGGAACCCATGGCCGCTATGTTTGATGGACCACCTTTGTCGGATTCGGCCTATCTTATCAATAACAAGTGGATTCGGGAATTGGGGGATGGTACCTTAGCATGGAGCGTGAGAGGTCGTCAGTGGATGGCTATACCCGATGAGGAGAATATACCCAACATTGACCATCTTGATGAGATCAAACCCGTGTACGGCGAGTCTGGCCCTGAGCCCCAGTATTACACCATCCCATCCTCTGTTTTAGTCACCATGGCTGAGCCACCCGACTCCACCAAGAGTCGGGCTGCTGGTCAACCACCGAGGGAGTACCATCGCGCCAGAGCTATGCCGGAAGAGATTACCCAGCCCTAGTTTCAGAGTGATGCATCCAATGAGTACCCTTACCATCCTACGGTTCATGACCCTAGGATGCATCCCCATGAGCTTGCCGAGTGCCTGTCTTCCACCTTGGTCCTTAGGAACATGCAAGAGATGGCACATGTTCAGGGTATTGGTACCGATCTTGCGCAGCCAGTGTGGTGGAGAGGTGTAGGGGATGACAGCGGAGTATTCGATAGCTACGGAGTTGATCGTGCTATGTGGGGGACTCCCCAGAGCTTTCCATCTGGGTATTTAGCCGGACCTTGGGGAGCCAACTATGGGAGCCTGCTGGACGATCAGGGTGCATGGATCGGAGGAGATTTCGCAGAAGAGAGTTCATTTGCAGCTGGACCATCCAGGAGTGCCGGAGTGGAGGATATGGATGCCGATGTAGGCACCAGCGATTGAGCCTCTTTATGTTTTATGTCGCTGGATTTGGTTTGCTAGAGTCGTTTGTTTTGAACTTCTTTTATTTTCGTGTGTTTTAGAGATTTCCGGGATGTTGTAAGCGGCCATAAGGCCGCACTTTCTTTAGACATGTGGTATGTTTAGGAGCGGTTCCGCTCGGACTATGCTTGGTGTGTTAAGTTGCAGGGACCGATTGCGCTACATATACATTCTGCCGACCCCATACTCGGCTGACTTACGCCATACTCGGTCGAGTATGCCTGACTCGACCGACTGACCTCTGACTTGGTCGAGTCTGCCTGACTCGGCCGAACAGACCCAATTCGGCCGTGCTTGGGTAATATAAAACATGTCAATACGATTCTTGCTTATCCAACGTTTTATTGTTATCAACATTTACCACCTATCTTTTCCGACCCGAGGGCGAACTTCGGGGACGAAGTTCTTTTTAAGGGGGGTAGAGAATGTATCAAAAATAGAACGCTGTTTTGGTAATGCTCAAACATATGTTTCGCAAGTATGAACGCATGAATGTTTTATGAATGCATGAATGTTTTATGAATGCATGAATATTCTACACACATATGATGTCTATATGAGTTATGTTCTTCACATATATGATATTTACGTGAGTTACGTCTTACATATATGATGCGTTTGAATGTTTTACACATATATGACGTTATATGAGTTATGCCTACGTATACATGATGCCTACGTGAGTTAAGTTACGATATTACTAAGATGCTTATGTCTATGTGAGTAAGGTTATGATGTTGGTAATGTCAATGCTATAGTGCCCATACATATATACGTTGCATGTACAAAGTTGCTTAAAAGTAACGTCTTGTTATATGAGTTCGATGACCTTGTTCATAATGAGGTGACACACATGATTTTGCCAGTTGATACACATGAGAGGTAGCCGGCTATGTTGGCATATGAAACAGATCGGATGACGCGATATCGGTTAATTTATCGGTGTTAGTTTTGTTTGTCGACCGCTTGTTTCCATAGGAGGGAGGTAAAACTTCGAGGACGAAGTTTCTTTTAAGGAGGGAAGACTGTAATACCCCGTTCCGTGAAGGACTTGTTGACCTACCCGTTGACCCAATGACCTTAGGAAGTATAACGAAGTTACGAGGTTAGATAGCGAGACAAGTAGAGACCTCGGCCGAGCAACGCTGACTAGGCCGAGCTTGCCTTACTCGGCCGAGTATCCTTAACTCGGTCGAGTCACCTGCGGTCAGCGTGGCTCTATATATTCCGAGGGTTCATCGACAAACCCTCATTTCTTTTCATTTCGTCGACCTTTCCAACCCTAGCTCTACATTTCCCTTCTTCCTACCTAGTCTCATGACCCCTATCACCCTACATCAAAGATGGAGAATTCAAGGGAGACCAAGTCGGGATAATGGGTAGCGCCTCGTCTCAAGGTAAGTCCTAAGTCTTGTTATTCGCTCAGTCGTAATTAGATGATAGAAGTAGTTAGTGAACATGTATGTCAAACATTGTAGGGATCGTCATGATGTGGCTATGATGTGCTAGGGCTTGCTTGCTATGTGCGTGATGCGGTTGCGATGCGAGATGAACGAAAAGGTAGGGTTTTCCTACTCAGTTTCATAGCAAGATGGTTTGTAATTTGATATATCTAATGTAATTGGTTAATCGCTATTATGTATGTGAATGGCTTGTTGATGATACGGCTGACATGAGACGCTATATGATTCCGGCTGAGTGAACCAACATCGGGAGATGGTTTCACGCCCCTTGATCGCTCCTTACGACTCTCCCGTCGTAAGGAGGATGTGCACATTTAGGACTTGGGTTCTCGCTTACTCAGATAAGCGGCTGAGGTGACAAGGCTGCGGTCACTGGCTGAAGGATATTGATTGTATGGTTACCGTTCGATATGATATCGGGTACAGCCGATTAACCAATGTTATTGTGATGAATAATTGTGTTACCTTGCTATGACTTGTATGCAGTTGACTGACCCCGTTGTATTGTTTTTGAACCTGCCGTGATCCATTGGGGAATGGGGAGCAGTTACCTGGCAGGTCATGCGGTTGCTGTCTTGGGAAGTCGGGGCGGTCAAGTGTCGACCATTATTACGTTGCTGCGTCGTGTATAGTCTCATAGCATAGACGAGCTGTATCTTTTCTTTATGTAATAGTTAGTTGTTGTATCATTAAAGAGTTGATGTAATAAAGTAACCAATATTGTTTATTTGATCTTCACTTCCTCGGTTTACCGAGATGGTGACACCCTTGCCCAACGAGGAAGGTCCTTGTTAAGGCTCTTTGTTGGTTGCGGGTGTTACAATAATAATTATTTTGCAACAATAATTATTTTCCCTCCTATAAAATAAATTATGATCTTTCCAAGGATAGCAATATTTGAAAGAAAACGTTATTTGGACTCTAAATATTTCCTGAAAATCAGTTTATGACACTTGACTATTTCTTGAGGCGGCTCGTCCGCTACTCGCCCAAGGAGTGGGCTACTCGCCTGGCTGCATCTCGTGGAGTATAGTCGCCCGTCACCCGTGGCTCTGTTGTGGCTCAGGCGGCTCTCCTACCACTTGGCGGCGGGTTCTCATTCCTTTGATATCTTCTTCCTTAGTTAGCCATTCACCAAGCTTTACTCGGTGCGACATCGTCTTCCATACTTGGGTCAAATCGGTGTAAATAACTCGATGCTCTCTCCATACCACACAAATGGTTACATTGAGTTCATGGGCACTATTCATGGTCGTAGGGAATCTTCGTTATTATTCTTAATCTATAAGTCGAAATATAGTCATGTGAGATCTTGTTTGATTTATCGTCGTGAATGCTATAAGAATATCGTATTCACGTTGCAAAACGTGTCTCGACAAGTGTGAAAATCTCAATGGAATAATTGGTGTGGTATTGAGGGAGTATAATTTAAGAATAATCAAGCACGATACAAACATATATTTTACCCCATAAAATATCGAGTTTAGCTCTTCGGAGATGACTTAATCAACCGCCTTACCCCATAAATGTACAAAACCCGTCTTACAAATTTGTTTCCAAACAGATTATGACACCACTATTTCTTGAGAAGAGGATAGTGAAATTATGAGTAATGATGAAGGTTTATGGGAAATACAAGACGCCGTAGACCTACTCACTTACTCAGTAATGCATTGCATAGTCACCTTTAATGACCTATGAAAGATTGACAACTATGACAACTTGACAAGTGAAAAGTATTCCGTATTTAATAATTTTATTTTAGCAAGCTTGTTCAAGACGGACTACGTCTGTCGTCTACGGCTACAGAATAGGGAGCTGATAAATTCGCTGGACCAATTTGGTCATAAAGGATACCCTTAAATAAAAGAAGTCTTTCTTTCCCCTCTTATTTTCTCTCTGATCTTATATTTCTTACACCTCATCTTCTCTTCCCTCAAACTCATCTTCTCTTCTCCATTTTTCCTTCCCGTTTATTTGATCCCACTATATACGGAGTAACATTTACCATTTACTTTTACTGGACACTACTGCTAAAACGTACGTTAATACCCTCCATTCATATGAATTCATACATTTGATTAAAATATATCACCTATATATTAAAAAAACGTATAAAATTCATTTGAATGAAGGGAGTACTTAAAACAAACGTATAAAATTATTATTTCTCACATATTTAAGCAAATCATTTTGTTTGATAATTTCTGAGTTTCAATGATGTTGAAAAGAAAGGGTGTGAGTGTCAACAGATAGACAAATCCCGTGGGTTGGTTCATAGACCCCGCGGATTTATGCCTTCATCATCATTCATCATAATACTAAATAGAATTTTTAAATTAAATTTAAATAATACGGAGTATTCTTTTATATTAATACGGAGTAATATTTACCATACATAAAAAAGAAACATGCGCCGACAACTAAAGCTATCACGTCATTCAAACTTTAAAGGGGGATAGGCTGTTTCCAAAATCCAACACACAAGACGACTTGAGCAGGAAAAAAGGGGTCTACATAGCTACATCGTAGATAGGTAAAAATATTTACATGTATCTAAATCTGATTACACAAGTTACTTAGAGTGAATATATTTAGCCAACATAAATTCAACCAATTCGATAAAACATAGAAGTAAAATGTTAGGTAAAACGCCATAGCTAATAAAGACCGTAAAACTCTTTTATAAAACTGTTCTATAGTATTGAACGGAGCCAATATGAATAATAATCCAAAGTTAAAAGAGATTACCATTATAAATGGGGAGTTATTTAAGTAAATATAATTACAATGTGATAAAAGCCGCGAGTTCATATTTGATATAAGGATTTAATAAAACGGTAACCAAAACCCGTCTTACCAAATACCCTACGTCTCTACATATGAATAACTTGAGTTGAGTTAGATAAAAGAATTTGAGTTAAGCTATTAGATAGAAGTAGTACTTGAGTTGAGTTCTTAATTAGATCAAACTTGAGTCACAAAGCATTAACTTGAGTTGACTTAGACAAAAGAACTTGAGTTGAGTTGTGTTGAGTTGGACAACGGACTTGAGTTGAGCTAGACAAAAAGAACTTGAGTTAAGTTAGATAAAAGAACTTGAGTTGAGCTGTTAGATAGAAGTAGTACTTGAGTTGAGTTCTTAATTAGATCAAACTTGAGTCACAAAGCATTAACTTGAGTTGAGTTGAGTTGAGTTGGACAACGGACTTGAGTTGAGCTAGACAAAAAGAACTTGAGTTGAGTTGAGTTGAGTTGAACAACAGACCTTGAGGTGAGTTAGACAAAAAGAAATCGTTTAGAGTTAAACAAAAGTAAAGCAGCTGTGCTTGCAGTGGGAAGCCCTGAATCATACCGGAGTATTAACTAGTTTGGCGCTCGTACATGTTGAGTGTTTTATGGTTGAATCGATTGCAAACAAAATAATTACACTTAATTTTCACTTGTTTTTTTTGTCATTATTTCCCATGTAGAAGCATGCATGCATTGTCATTTGTCAACAACTTCTCTGTAACACCCCCATTTATTTAAAGGCCTGGACTAGGACTCCTTAGATAAATAGACGTGTTACCATCTCGGTAAACCGAGGCAGTAGATAACAGAGGAAAGAAATACAGTACTTTATTAAAATGTTTAATGTGCGATACAACTGGAATTAAAATGTCTGAAATAAAGTCTGATAATAATAAAGACAAAGTCTAAGGTGAGCTAGACACTAAGTCGGTCATCCAAGCTCTCACTCCCGTCCGGCTCCCATCAGTCTCTGATAACCTGTCAATCTGCTCACCAATAATTGGATCATCACAGGCGTACACGAATACACGGGGTCAGCTGCGAAGCTGAGTAGGTAATACAATAAAACAAATAATATGATATGCATGCTCCTCCATCACCAC
>JAGPOY010002528.1:0-18005 GCA_018983105.1 Silene uniflora | reverse complement strand
ATGGCGACTACCGTCTCAGTCGCTATTTTCCTCATTTAGCGACTGATATGGCAGTCGCTAAATTTAGCGACTGACATTGGTCGCTAAAATCAGAAAAAGCGACCAAGGTCTGCGACTGATCGTTGGCGACTGAAGTCAGTCGCTAAATTTATTTTAGCGACTGAAATCAGTCGCCAAAATCGGTCGCCTGTTTTATTTCTTTTTGTAGTGTTTGAAAATTAAACTAATCCATTTGAAAAGCCCATCTCTCCAACAAAAAGAGTAAAAGGTCATAATTTTCATGTTTTTTTGGGCTGAATAGAATCACAATTGAGCTGACATGAGTTTAATTGAATTAAGGTAAACTAAATGGAACTACATTTAATTGAAATTTGATGAGATAAATAATGAATATAGTTGAAAGGGATAATTCATACGGTACCCCTGAAGTTTGGCTTAATTCACGTGGTACCCATGCGTTTAAGTTTGTGCACATTGTACCCCTCAACTTTCATTTTAGTGCACGATCTACCCTTTTTCACTAACGGTGTTAAATATTAACGGAAGTTTGTTGACCACATTTTGGGGGCAAAGTTATAAGTTAAATCCTAACTAACTTTTCAATGTTCAACCAACTAAAAATCTTCAACTAACTATAACTAACTAATACGAGTTTCACCAAATGCCCCTGAAGTTTGAGATGTGTGCACCAAATACCCCTGAGATTTTTAAACTGTGCACCATATACCCCTGTCACCAGAAAGGACTTGTAACGGCTAGAAAAGTATCCGTTGGGACTGATTGCCTTTAAAGAGACCTGATGTTCATTGAGAGCACAAATAAAACACTACTACAAACACATTCCTACTACAAATAATGCAATCATCATCTAATTTAAGATATAAATCTAAAGGGGTGCAAATTGAAAAATAAAATTGCCCTAAATGTAAGAAGATATTCAATTTGCTATCAATTTAGAGCATTTTTTGTTATCAATTTGCACCCCTTTTGAATTAGATTATGATTGTATTATTTGTAATAGTGTTTTATTTGTACTCTCAATGAACATCACGTCTTTTTAAAGGCAATCAGTCCCAACAGCTATTTTTCTAGTTGTTACATGTCCTTTCTGGTGACAGGGGTTTATGATGCACAATTTACATATCTCAGGGGTATTTGGTGCACACATCTCAAATTTCAGGGGCATTTGGTGAAACTCGTATTAGTTAGGTATAGTTAGTTGAAAATTTTTAGTTGGTTGAATATTGAAAAGTTAGTTAGGATTTAACTAACTTTGCCCCCAAAATGAGGTCAACAAGCTTCCGTTAATATTTAACACCGTTAGTGAAAAAGGGTAGATCGTGCACTAAAATGAAAGTTGAGGGGTACCATGTGCACAAACTTAAACGCAGGGGTACCACGTGAATTAAGCCAAACCTCGGGGGTACCGTGTGAATTATCCCTAGTTGAAATCAGCTGAGTTGAATTAAATGAATTGTGATGAATGAGAGCTGAATTTAAGCCAAAAAGAACACGGCAATAGTAAGAATTATTTAGTGGTGTGAATTAGCATAAGTTTTATATGAATTGGTCTTACTATGAAAATTTATTGTAAAATGATTTTGGTGCATACAAAAATGCAGTAGGTCTTGCTTGCGACGGGTCGGATCTTGCGACGAGCATTTTGTGAGAGGAAATGGGTAGAGGGGATAAGGTGGGCACCCCCCATGTGCTTCTCCACTCACCCTTGATGGGTATTTTGTGAGAGGATATGGTATCCGTCACTCATTTATGACGGATAGTGTCCGTCACAAATGAGAATTTGTGACAAAAATGTTACTCGTACATTTTTATGTTTTCTCAAACCAACCAAAAAAACATTTTTATATTTTGTTTCCTTTTAAAAGTACGTACTTTTGAGATGTCAGTATTTATCGTATCTTATTACTCCCTCCCATCCTCTATTTTCTTCCCTATTTCCTAAAACAGATTATTCAGGTTTTCTTCCCCTTTCTATATTTGGTAGCTTTTACTCTTATTTTATTCATCCCTCTCTCCTATCACACAACCCCACTCAACTCTTTTACTCCTATTTTATTCCTTTCTTTACTATTTGTGGCCCACAATTTATTATTTAACTCCTAATTATTCATTCCTCTCTCTTATTCCCAAACCCACCCAACTTTTTATCAATATTATACTCCCTCCCTTAATCTTTGTGCCCAAAATAAAAGGGAAGAAAATAGAGGATGGGAGGGAGTATAAACCATATTCTCTACCTCATTTTATATATTTTCGTATTTATTTTATGGTTTTTAGCTACCTTGGTCCTACATAGTTTCCTGATAATTTATTGTAAAACTATCTTATAAGCTTTTTCGACAATTTTTCACTAACTACTAAACTTGGACATGATTTTTTTTGGACAACAAATCTTCACAAGTATAAAAAAAGTAAATTTGGCATCCATACATAGAAGATTGATAGTTGCCTAAACTTGGGACATACTAAAGTCTCCTCCAAAACCTCTCAACCCATTGAATTTTTGTTGTTTTTTTTTTGGCTTGACCATTGGTTATGCAACAATTTTTAATGGTCGAAAATTTACTCTTAGAGATCTATTTTTAGGGTGTTTAAGAAAGATGTAATACATATTTAAATCTTCTTATATCACTAAACTTGTTTATTATATATCCATTCACTAGTAAAGCATATTACACACATAAATAGGAGAAAAAAGATGAGATGTTTGTTTGAGAAATTATAAATCAGAGAAATCTAAAGTTCTTATAACAAAATATTCCAAACTTACCTTATTTCGGAGTAGAATATCACTAGACATTTCTTTTTAATCTTTTTTTCGGTTGTATTAGATTATACTAAAACAATTATGGGAGAAGGTATAAATTTTACGTTGATCGTAACTCTTCTATTATTGTTTTACAACGTGCATTGTAAAGGAGACGCCGATGATGTCGAGGAGAAACCGGGTCAAGCAATTGGTGTCACGTACGATGGTCGATCCCTATTGATTGATGGCAAGAGAGAACTTCTCTACTCAGGCTCCGTTCATTACCCTCGTATGCCTACCGCGGTAAAATTCTTAACTTTTTCATCCATGTATGTTATCTTCATGTGCAGGGGCGGAGCCAGAAATTACATTCATATAGGGCTAAATTTTAAAATTGAACTCGTGTTATATTATCTTAATCGTGGTGGCTAAGTCATGATTCACATTTAGTGGCGTGAAAAAATTCCAACAAAGATGAGTTGGTATGTCATAAGGTAAATTAAAAAAAATACGAAAATTTAGCTAAATTTTTTGAAATCTCTATAGTATCGAGGTCAAATGCTGGGACTTTACATAT
Source organism: Silene uniflora (assembly GCA_018983105.1). Classification (NCBI taxonomy): domain Eukaryota; kingdom Viridiplantae; phylum Streptophyta; class Magnoliopsida; order Caryophyllales; family Caryophyllaceae; genus Silene; species Silene uniflora. The sequence goes on along the minus strand of JAGPOY010002528.1, from coordinate 14,658 downwards.
CTAGTGAGATTTAACCCGACTGATTCTTATGTGTCGATTTTATTGATAACAATGATAAATCGTATTCTGCAACCTTATATATAACATGAATGACGATATTTGAAGATCTTTATTAACCAAAATTTATATAAAAACTACTACTTCTAGAGGAGAAAAATGGATGTTGAAGTCTTGAAATTGAATGACATTGGATAACAAAGCCCTAGGTTAGTGTACGTATGTATATCTCCCTCCATTAATTTGCAAAAAGATGAATAACTTGTTTATACAAGGAATCGAACCCAGGTCCCTAGATTAAAAGTTGAACAAAACACCAACTGAGCTATACCTAGGACATGTCAATTGAGTGCACTAAATTTTATTTGCCTTTTTTACCCTGGGCGATAGCCCATACAGCCTTGTGGCTGCCTCCGCCCATGTTCATGTGTACATTCTACAAACAGATAGCAAAAAGAATTATCTCAACCAAAACTCTAAATTTGATGTTAAAACTGTATCAAATATTCACCATTATGTTAGTCGTTACTAGTATCGACAAGAATGAGTTGTTTTTTTTAGGTTAAATACAAGAAGCGGGATTAGACCCAAAAACAAGAATGATTGATTTGTGTCATTGCATAGTAGTTGAATCTCATTCGTTTTTTTTGGGGGGATGTAGATGTGGGACGATGTACTTCAAAAATGTAGAGACGGTGGTTTGAACTTGATCCAAACTTACGTCTTTTGGAACGTTCATGAACCCATTAAAGGCCAGGTAAGAACAATAATTATTTGTACTAAAAAAAAATCACTACGACAACTTAATTTCATCATCCTTCAATAAATATTTACAAATAAAACATTTTTTGTTATATTTGCAGTTCAATTTCTCTGGAAATAATGATCTGGTAAAATTTCTCAAGTTAGTTGCTGAAAAAGAAATGTGGGTGACCCTTCGAATTGGGCCCTTCATTCAAGCAGAATGGAACCATGGGTAATTTGATCATCACAATCTTATATCGCAATTATTTCCATGTGTAAAATAATTCACAAGAATGTATTTAATATAGACGAGTTTAAGAGTTTTGAACCAAGATCATCCTTCGATTATCAAACGCAAACAGATATTTGCATGCCACAAATTTTTAACAGATTACTATTTCTCATAAATTTGATTTCTTGGAAATAAGATAATCTTGTATAATTACAGAGGACTTCCATATTGGCTAAGAGAGGAGCCTAACATCACTTTCCGAACAGATAATCCTGCTTACAAGGTGATAAAATCTATTGAATTCCGGGTCTGATTAAGGAATAAGCTAAAAAAAACTCGAATTCGACTGCTTAAGATTTGTGCAATGTAAAACTTGAATGCAGATGCAAATGGAGAGATGGGTTACCATGGTGGTAAATATGATGAAGGATAACAAGCTATATGCTACACAAGGAGGTCCCATCATTTTGTCTCAGGTGAAAATATTTCCTGCAAAATAGACATCAGAAACAACATTCATCAATTATGTAATTTACTGTTAATCTGATTTTTTTCAATTCTTAGATCGAGAACGAGTACGATCATGTAAGGGAGGCCTTCGACGAAGGTGCAGAAAGATACATCAAATGGGCCGCAAACATGGCCATCGGCCTTAAAACTGGTGTTCCATGGCTCATGTGCAAGCAAAAGGATGCCCCTGGTGAAGTGGTAAGGAAAACTGTTCTTTGAAACTTCAAATGAAAATACAAACAATTCTACCACTAGAATACTACGAAAGTACGAAGGGTTTGATTAAATCTGTCATGAGTGATCAGTGAATTAACTAACCGATGATACTTTCATGCGAGAATAACTGCTCCTTGATATAACCTATCTTGTTCTTTGGTGAGGCAGATCAATGCTTGCAACGGAAGGCACTGCGGAGACACATTCGAAGGACCAAATGCACCAACCAAGCCACGTCTATGGACTGAGAATTGGACTGCCCAGTAAGCATCTAACTCCTTCATTGTACTTTCTTTAACCTGAACCTCAAAGCTAACCTTCTTGCTCCGTCTGGTTCAAAATTACAGGTACAGAGTGTTCGGAGATGCTCCATCTCAAAGAGCAGCCGAGGATATTGCCTTCTCAGTTGCTCGCTGGTTTTCAAAGAATGGAAGCCATGTCAACTATTATATGGTAAGCTCAATCAATTATATGTAATGCTAAATTATAAAATCGAAACAAGGGGTAACCAACTAACCATATATTCTTGGTGGCATTACCACAGTACTTTGGTGGTACAAACTTTGGAAGAACCGCTGCCTCCTTTGTAACGACTCGTTACTATGACGAAGCCCCAATTGATGAATTTGGTAACCCTCTTCTCCCTAGATCACATATCATAGTCTCACTACATAGGGATTTTTTTTTTGAGATATCTAACTGGTATAGTTGAACAACTGTAAGGCTTGGTAAGGGATCCAAAATGGGGACATTTGAGGGATTTGCACCGTGCCCTTAAGCTAACCAAGAAGGCAATTATCGCGGGTAATTATGGTGTTGAGAAAATCAATCCAGATTTGGAGGTAAGGAAGGAGACTAAAGCTAATTCATGGGATAGGATTGAGTTAATTGAATGTCTGTTTTGCTAAATAGCATAATTGCTCTTGATATATGACTGAGCAGGCAACCTATTATGAAAAGGGAGACCTTTGTGCTGGTTTCCTATGGAACAACCACACTCATATCGACCAAATCGTAAAATTCAAAGGCAACGAGCATCTGGTTCCAGCTAAGTCGATCAGCATTCTGCCTGACTGCAAGACTGTTGTCTACAACACCGAATATGTGAGTGAAAAGAATGTCGGGACGAAGAAATTCAATAAAATCATGTGTTCCTAATCTTTCAGAAATATGCTAATGTTCATTGGATTCATCAAACAGATTGTATCTCAACATAGCGCAAGGGAATTTGTTAGGGCCGAGAACGCAAACAACGGTCTAAAATGGGAGAAAACCACAGAAATCATACCAAGTTCAGGTTTCTTTACAAGGGAACCTAGAGAACAGTTTAGCACTGTGAAAGACTCCTCTGACTATCTGTGGTATAGAACCAGGTAAACCCTGATTGATGATTTTTCTGTTGATTTCATTTAGAGTATTTGTTTGAAATGTAATAGACTGAAATTTATCTTTTTTGGGTGGAATTTTTTTGGCTTTCAGTATAGAATTGGACAATCTTGACTTGCCTTTTAAAAAATCCCTCCAACCAGTCCTTCAAGTCCTCAGTCTAGGTCACGTCTTGCTCGCTTTTGTCAACGGAGAGTATATAGGTAACTACTTTTTTGCGGAAATAGCAAAATTATGGCATAAGAGTAATATAAAGGCACTTAGTTACGGTTTCCTCGTTTCAATTAAGGGACTGCGCATGGAGTAAAGAGAGAATATACCTTTCCCTACCAAGCAGCCATTAGACTGAAGGAAGGTGTAAACAACATCTCAATTCTGAGCTGCACAGTTGGAATGCCGGTAAGAAAGAACAGCTTTCCAAATCCTTGACTAACCTGAACAAAGATAAAGAAACTAATCATATTGTCATATTGTGTACGCCTTCATTCGTAAACAGGACAGTGGAAGCTACATGGAACATAGATTCACTGGTATCAGGACAGTGGAGCTCCTAGGTCTGGGGACAGGAAATCTTGATCTGACGTTGAACGGCTGGCATCACACGGTAAAACTGAATCACTAGGGTTCAAAATTAGTGATAAATTTATGCATCCCAACTGACATCAGAAAAAATAATGCAGATTGGTTTAGAAGGAGAGAGGCTCAAGTACTTCACCGAAGAAGGATCAAAGAAAGCCAAATGGACTCCTGCTAAAGGAGCTGGAAAAGCTCTTACTTGGTACAAGGTAAATACATTTCAGCTCTGTCGATGGTAAAAAGGTCCTCAATCCGTTAATGAGTTACGAGTTTTATCTATCTTCGACTCACCACAAACATCCTGAATTACCTACTATATACGTAGTAGTAGTTTTGTTTACTGGTGAATAGGGAGCCATACGGCAGTGTTAAAGCTGACGGGTTTTGAAATCAGGTCATGAGTACCATTGTACCACTACTCAATGACTATACCAACTAATTTCTTTGACGTGCACCTACCATCGAAGGTATATTATCTAAAATCAACCACTTTTACAGGCCTACTTCGATGCACCAGAAGGAGATGATCCGCTAACTATTAGGATGGAAAACATGACAAAAGGTATCGTCTGGGTCAATGGTCAGAGCATAGGACGTTACTGGTCATCCTACCTCACAATACTGAAAAGGCCTTCGCAAAATGAGTAAGTCAAAAAAATACACATGGTTAGCCCAAAGTAACGTTTCTATACTTTTGAAGTAACATTTCTTGAGAAACATACTAAGAGAAAATGTTGCAGGTACCACCTGCCAAGATCGTTTCTCAAGCCTAAGGACAACTTCATAGTGATTCTCGATGAGGCAGGAGGAAGCATCGACACAGTTCAGATTGAGACAGTGAACAGGGACAGTATATGTAGCTACGTCTCAGAGGCCATGCCAGCCGCGGTGTGGGCATGGAAGAGGGACGACAAGCAAATTACGCCAGTGGGGAATGAAACACCAAAGCCTAAGGTGCAACTCCAGTGTCCTAAGGACAAAGTCGTGACCAAGATTGAGTTTGCTGGCTTTGGCAATCCTTATGGTGTTTGTGGGTATTACATTCCAGGAAACTGCACTGCCTCTAACAGCCAACAGATTGTTGAGCAGGTAAACAAACGCATTCCACACATTTCCTGTTATTAACCAGTTATAGACATACAGTTTTACAGTTCTGACTTCTGAATTATATTAAAGTCCTTGTTTAAGTATGACCATGTTTTAGGGTAATTTATTCTTATTTCGTGGTTGTTTCTTTCGAGCAGAACTGCATGGGAAAAGACAAATGCGAAATACCAGTAGACAGGAACCTGTTTGACAAGAATTCTTGCCCTGAAATAAAAACCAAGACCTTAGCCGTGCAACTTCGATGTGGCCGCAAAGGCTAGACAGCCTCTTTCTAATGTTCATTTCGATTGTAGGTTTTTTTTTTCTGTTAAAATAAAGGTGGATTTCTGTAAGGGAGGTAGTTATTTCATGTTTTCTAATCAGTTTTAGAGTGGGTGCTCCTCCAATGTGATGTGCCCAGAAATAGAAAAATAGCAAGCATTAGTAGTAGTAAGAAAGCTGGAAAAAAAAAGAATGTAAACTGTTTGTAATTCTTTTGCATCTTATAATGTTCTAATAAAAATGCCTTTTTGGCCTGAGCCAAAATTTCACACATCATTGTATGCAAGAAGGTAAATTCCAAACTAGAGGTTTTATTAAGTGTTCTCTACTGAAATGTGGATTCCTATAGCTTGGATAATCCAACCTACAACTCAATATAAGTTTTTCCGTCAACAATTGAATGTTTTGATCTGGTTCGACTCATGATCGCATCTTAAAATTAAAACGTTTTCCCGTGGGCTGACGCCCCCCGTTCCAGGCATTGATCTATATATAACTTCAGAAGAGAGGATATAGTAGAAATATCAATTATGATACAAAATTTTCAGTAGGTCACTTATTAATAATTTTGGATTTTTGAAAATAATATTTGAAGGGACACTCTTGGATTTTGAAAATTCCGAACTGCAATCAAAATGAACTGATAATGGCATACAGTGATGAGAGAAAAGGAGAAATGTAAAACAACTGAAATGCTTAAAAATATACTCCTTCTAGACTAGATAAGTCCTTGCAATTTGTAAACTACTGTTAATTTGACTCTTCACTTTGACACCGTGTCGCATGTCCATCGCTCCGACACCTTGACATGATAGACATCACGACACTTGATTCTAGACCAAAAACATGAAAAGTTTTCATAAACCATCAATGTCCGACAGTCTGACCCTTTGTTACATACTTACATCCGAAACTTGTAGCCTAGTTGAAGTAACTTAGTTCCTGATGCTTATAAAATGATTTCCGAGTGGAGAGTTCTTGGAACCTTATTTAGAATGAAAGTAACTTTTTTTTGACAACGATGAAACATTGGTTTCTATGAAGTTGTCAATTCCTTCTTTTAACTTACTCCGTATTATTTTAAAATGAAAGTAGTATTAACATTTGCTGTAGGATAAGAGTAATGTTTGATGATGTTTCTCCTCATATAACCATGAGAGTCCACTGTCCTCGTGCAGTCGTGCATGTGTTTTCTCTCTTGGCAAAGGAAAATCAAATACTGTCACCTTCTGCATTCCCTTAAGTCCAAATTATATGCAGTTTACGCCTTTTAGTAAGCCTTTGACTTTTAATTTAACAAAATACTACTTTTAACAAAATATATTTTAAAAGATATTGAAGAGCGAAATGAGGTCCTCAAAATGTGAAAATGACTTAAATTCCGAAATAAAGTTAGTATCGATAATCCCAGTTTTATCACTTGTATTGTCAGCTCAGAACTTTTTTTACCAGTATAAATTGATTTCCTAAGCTCTACTAGAGGTACAAGTGAAAATTATCCAACTAACAAGCTACAGAGTTTTACAGCTAGTAATCGACAACACCTAATCGTATACCAGTATCGTGATTAGGAAATATTGAGTTATGATAACCTTCATATCTGACTATCTGAGGCAGTAATAGCCTACAATATAATGGCATTACATACTTGACAGTTAGTGCCTTTTTGTTCTCCATCCTTAAAATAGAAAGAATATGAGAGAAAAAAAAGGATAGAAATGGACTTAAAACAGATCACAAATTAACAATCCATCCAATCAACCACAAATATAGCATATGAATGTAAGAGAAAAACAGAAGGATAAAAATAGCGTCGAAACTAATGATAATCCATCAAATATGGAAAATTAACTTGTAGGCAAACAGAAGTAACAACCATACATTTGTTTGTTATTTTAACTTAATCTAATCGTTGTCTGTGTATATATATTCAACATTGTAACATTCTAAACATGTCTTTTGTCCCACTCTAAACGACATTGGCGATCCTCTTCCTTCAGAGGAAGGGTGATCGCTCACGGAAACTTCAAACCCCAAACATACTTTCCTCCCTTTTGTTGTCAAGGTTTCTTCTTGTGTTCTAGGCTTAATTTAGCAGGTAAACTAAAAATAATTAATCATGTCACAGTATGGTAAGTGCATGCTTACCTTAGCCATGGTGCTGTTCCTCACTGCGCATGCTGAAGAGGAGGATGGCAAACAACTTGGTGTGACCTATGATGCACGGTCCTTGTTGATTAATGGCCGAAGAGAATTCCTCTATTCCGGTTCTGTCCATTACCCTCGTCTCCCTATGGAGGTATAGAATGTCAACTTCAAAAAAAATTGAACTCGCAAGCACCCTGCATAAAAAAAATATAAATATCATTTCTTATGTGCATAAATATAATCTTTCCTATATTAAGCCATTCCATATCCAAAGTCTTGTGTCCACCATTTGCTCAATGTTAATGCTAATGTTAGGCTATGAAATTTATTGTTGCCAGATGTGGGGAGATATCCTAGACAAATGCAAAGAAGGAGGATTGAATGTGATCCAGACTTACGTTTTCTGGGGCCTTCATGAGCCTGTTAAGGGCCAGGTAAACTATATCCTATAAATACTACATAGCACATACGACTAAATTGTTTCGATAATTACAGAAAAACTAATCAAATTTGCGAATATTCTACCAGTATAATTTCACAGGCAAATATGATGTTGTGAAATTCTTTAAGATGATCGCTGAGAGAGGCATGTGGGCGACAATCAGGGTTGGACCTTTCGTCCAGGCAGAATGGAACAATGGGTACAGATAATAACTTTCATACAGTTTCAGTACTAATAACTACCCTTTTCTCTAAAAGATACGGAGTAATAGACAATACTATACACGGAAATGAACCTAAACTAGCTGCAAAAATGTTCTAACTCAATGCACCTATAAATCTATGGAGAGATGTAGCTCGTAACAACGAAAAAAGAAAAAGTTATAGCTAAATAAACCTACAAACACATAGATCCGTACGCACGTAGGAAAGTCATAGATCTCATATATCCATTGTTATCCTCCCATTATATCCAATTTCTCATGTTTCTCATTTTATCTATCGAACCTCACAAATATGATTTTGTGACAGAGGATACCCATTCTGGCTAAGAAAGGAGCCCAACATTATATACAGAACAGATAATGAAGTATTCAAGGTGATCATAGTAACAATCTTGATTACTAATTCGGTCGTATGTGCGATCTACTCAAAGTACTCTTCAAATTTCTAAACGAAATTTATGTGCAGGCAAATACTGAGAGATGGGTCACCACGGTGATCAGCTTGATGAAGGAAAACAAGCTATTTGCCTCACAGGGCGGGCCTATCATTTTGTCTCAGGTTAATCATTCGGTCAGAGATAAAGCATTGAATATATATAAAGCCCACAGTTTAGAAAGTTTACATTATTTTCCTCCTTTCTATTTTCAGATCGAGAATGAGTATGATCACGTAAGAGGCGCCTTCAGAGACGGCGCAGCAGAGAGGTACATCAAATGGGCAGGAAACATGGCAGTTGCCCAGGAAACTGGTGTGCCATGGATCATGTGCAAGCAAAAGGATGCACCAGGACCAGTGGTAACCATCTATTTGAATAAAGATAATATTCCATAAGCATATCGAGTTATCGACACATATATCCCCACTATTTCATTGATTCTTTCCATACAAGAATGGTAGAAATACAATAATACCAGCTTCTCCGGCTTTCCAATTCTTTTTGGACCGGGGTGAATGGCTAGTTTGGTATCTTTAGAAACAAAAGAATAGCCAAAGAAACAATTCAAAATGGGAACACGGAAGATATCGAAAAAATGGACAGTAAATCCTTGAAGCTCGAAACTCATTTGCATCTATTGGCCTGTTCATGCCTATTCATAAACAGCAAAGCTAAGAGTTGTAACTTGCAAAGTTTGAAAGAAAAATCTAGCAAACCTTAACATATGCCCTTTTCGTGATAGATCAATGCTTGCAATGGTAGACATTGTGGAGAAACATTCGATGGTCCTAATGCACCTAACAAGCCATCTCTATGGACAGAGAACTGGACTACTCAGTAAGCACTACCTTGGCTCTCAATCTTATAGCTAAAGTACCTTTTGCTCCTGAGATATACTCTGAGTTTCCCACTAAATATTTTTCAATTACAGGTTCAAAAGTTTCGGAGAGATAGCTTCTCAAAGATCAGCTGAGGACACTGCCTTCGGAGTGGCTCGTTGGTTCTCAAAGAATGGAAGCCATACTAACTACTACATGGTATTCTACCAACCATTTCGAATCCCACAACATTTTATTTCCCTATTCTTCTGATTGAGATATATCATACATTCGTTAAGAATGTTGCTCAGATATTTATGAAAGATCCGTATCAAAACTAATCAAGGGATTTTGGAAAAATAACTTTCTGGTGGAAAATCTAACTAACCGTGTCCAACCAACAACTCTTTTTACTGCAGTATTATGGTGGTACAAACTTTGGAAGAACTGCATCAGACTTTTCCACCACTGGATACTATGATGAAGCTCCAATCGATCACTTCGGTACAAGCCTTCTGTACTCTTCAATAGGAGTAGCAGTGAAACATCCATCATATAGATGTTAATTGATCTAAATGCCTTGACTTGGTATACCTTATACTCAGGTTTGTTAAGAGAGCCCAAATTCGGACACTTGAAGGATCTCCACCGTGCTTTGACACTCAGCAAGAAAGCAATGCTAGCAGGGAGGTATAAAGTTGAGGTGTTTGGCCCAGAATTTGAGGTAAGCTATAAGAAAGAGAAGCTACCGCCATCAGGGTAGAGAAAAAGTTGGTTTCTCCTGATGAACACGGTCATAAGACTCGTAAGAATATGAGAAACTCTGATATTACACCATCTGACCATAAGAATAGTCATGATATAGATGGGATGTTTCCAATGTTACAACAGTAAATTATTTTGGAAAACCAAACATTTTATCCTAAAACCTCACTGTTCTACCTTGAAAACTTACCTTTTATCGCATAACCCCATAGGTCCAACTGTAACCTTGTAAAAAAAAGTCCAAATTTGCGTAATGGAACTAAGATGAATTATCTGGACAGCTGATACATTCTGCTATTATCATCAGGCACGCTACTACGAGAAGGATAATCTTTGTTCAGCCTTCATATGGAACAACCGTTCTCATGTGACGCTTAAGGCTAATTTTAAAGGCAAAGAGCACGCCATCCCTCCCAAGTCCATCAGTATTTTGCCTGACTGCAAGACTGTTGTCTACAACACTAACTATGTGAGTGTCGACTGAGCATAGCAGACAAAGCAAATAGTAAAGAAAATTATTTAACCATGTGAATTTGACAAATAATCGTTTTTTTCCTTGACAGATGCTAAGTCAACATAACGCCAGAGAATTTGTAAGGTCTGAAAAGGCTAACAAGGGTCTAAACTGGGAGAAGACCTCTGAGTCTCTACCAACTAAGGGGCATGTATTCGCAAAAAGCCCACTGGAACAATTCACCGCCACGGAGGACACAACCGACTATCTATGGTACAGTACCAGGTAAAAATTCTAGATTATTAAAATAGGAGCAAATACTATTATTCCGCATAAATTGTCAGGTCATGTCGTTAATCTTTGACTTTGAACAAAAGGGACTATGTGGCTACAAAAACCAATTATGCAAACATATAATAACATTATTGATTAATCTCTTAATCAATTGGTTCTATACTAACAATCCATTTTCCATTTTCCAGCATAGAGCTAGACAATGTTGATTTGCCATTCAAAAAATCCACTAAGCCAGTTTTGCAGCTTCGTTGTCTAGGAGATGCCTTGCTCGCCTTTGTAAATGGAGAATTCGTAGGTATGAGTGTATGACCAACAGATTTTCCCATAAAATATGGTGTTTTTCATAAGGTTAATTTGAGTCAACAAAAGTTTATTTGCTTGCCATTTCTAACTCCTGCTCCTTCCCCTCATGCAGGAAAGGGGCATGGATACCATAGATCACCCACATTTCCTTTCCAAGCACCGATAAAGCTGACGGAAGGTGTAAACAACATAACAATTTTGACTACCACAGTTGGAATGCCGGTAAGAGCAAACTAGATGAAGAATTTTTCCATTCGCCTTTTGAAGTCATAATTTCAATCTGAGTACACCTACTGTGAAAAGAAGTGAAACAAAGGCCTCAAAGAAAATCATCATTAAGGATATTCTCTATGTTATAGGATAGCGGAAGCTATATGGAAAAAAGAATGGCAGGGCTCAGGTTTTTGGAGCTCCAAGGATTGGGTAGTGGAGACCTCGACCTGTCTTACAATGGATGGCATCATAAGGTAAATGACGAATTTTTCATCTCACTTAATGCTGAAACTTTTTTCTTTCATTCGGAGAGCTAAAAGAAGATAAAAATGGCTTCAATTTTCAGGTTGGGTTGGAAGGCGAGAAGCTCAAGTATTTCACCGAGGAAGGAGCAAACAAAGCTAAATGGACCTCTGCGAAGGCATCTGGGGAGCCTCTGACCTGGTATAAGGTATTGCTGCTATGATATTCACTAGTACGACAAACACGATGGAGTATTTCTGCAGTCTGATAGTCTGTGTTCTAGAGTTTCATAATCCTTGTCTTTCGCTTACTAATGCTAAGAGAACTTTACAACAACATTACCTCATTGCCCCAACAACTACCGCCTTTGGCAGGTAGTGGAAACTGAACATGCCCAACCTTAGGCTTGTGCTTTTAGCACAGAGAGGTTTTCCTAAATGATCCATGATGAAAATTGTGTCTCTTACACTAGATATCAACAAAAAAAAAACAAGGTAACGACTCTGTAGCATACTCCCTCCCAACCACTATATTCTTCCCCTTTCTTTTTGCACAAAGAATAAGAAAATGAATTTGGACCACACAAAACACACTACCCCACTTACAAGTGAATTTGGACCACATAAATCTTCCAGAAAAGGAAATAGGGAAGAAAACCTGAATAATCCAAAAATGGAAATAGGGAAGAAAATAGTGGATGGGAGGGAGTATATTTAAAAAATTACTCTAATCAAGCTCTAGTGCAATTTGCACAGATGCATCAACATGCATGCCTATTACTTACAGATATCTGATGTGTCATAATCAATGTTATATCCCTAAAGGTTGATAACATTAACGACTGAGATAAAAAACTTGCAGGCATATTTTGACGAACCAGAAGGACAAGATCCAGTGGCTATCAGGGTGGCTAACATGACGAAAGGAATGATTTGGATCAACGGAGAAAGTATAGGACGTTATTGGTCTACCTTCCTTACACTTAGGCAAACACCTTCTCAAAGCGAGTATGGAACTCTCACTGATTGACTGATAAATAATGGTGGTCAATCAAGCAATAATATTACTCAATACCAAATTTAATACAAATATAAATGTTGCAAACTGTTGTAGGTACCACATACCAAGATCATACCTTAAGCCAAAAGACAACTTCTTGGTGATCTTTGATGAAGCTGGAGGGAATATCGACACAGTCCAAATCGAGACGGTGAACCGGGACACCATATGCAGCATTGTAGGCGAAGACATGCCAGCTAGCGTCTACTCATGGAAGAGGGATGACAGGGATATCCTTTCCGTAGTGGACGACACACAGCCTAAGGTATCACTTAAGTGTCCAAAGGACAAAGTCATCTCTCATGTTGACTTTGCTAGCTTTGGCAATCCTTACGGTGTTTGTGGCTACTTCCTTCTTGGCAATTGCACCTCTCCCATCAGCCAAAAGATCGTTGAGGAGGTAATTAAATGTTCATCCTACTTTTCTGATTATGCTGAAATTCTGTCAATTTCATTAAAGAAAATTCATTAAAGTTTTTAACACAGGGAACCTGTTTGTTTTCAAAGACCAATTATTAAAACTGCAACGAGAATTGCATCAAATGACTACCTCTACACAAAAACAAAACACATCCTATATATTTAGCTTAGTCATTATACAGAACCAAAGAATAGTCGTCTTTGATTCTATATTATGCAATTCTTGATCATATTCTGGTAATAAATCCTCTTGTTTTTTCCGTTTTTACAATGAGCAGCACTGCTTGGAAAAAGACAGTTGCAAGGTCCCAGTTAGCAGGAAACTATTTGACAAGGACCAGAAGCTCTGCCCAGAATTACCAAAAACTTTGGCAGTGCAAGTAAGATGCACCAACAAGCAGTAGAAGGGGGTTTTTGTATGGTATTTTTCGCTCGGTAAAAATAATATAGTTTGGCAACATGCAAGGGAGATTTAGCCATACAAGGGGTTTGAAAGTTCTTAGGGAGCAAATGCAAATTAAGGGTAAACATGCAAAAGATGTACCAATTGTAAAAACATTAGAAATTGCTCTAGTTTCTCTTATATTAAGTTCCAATTTGCATCTTAAGTTTCCCTATAACAATGGCGGCTTTCGACATTTTTGTGATAGTCCACTTGAAGAAATACCACATTTTGAGAATTTCAATCTTTGATCACTGCTTTCTCAACCCACTCAATTCTTCAAGCATATATCTATAACTCGTCACAAATTACAGAATAAGACCTTCTTACAACCCTTTGCTCGGTTAAACACAATAATTGCGGGTACAACGATCTTACACAATAATTACTGATAAACAATATTCCTTAGACATAATAATAAAACATTAAAACTTCAAAAATTAGCATTAATATTCTCAAATTTCATTGGGAAAAGATCAACAATCATATAAATGGTTATTACAGTAACCTAAGACACAATACTGAAAATTTCAGCATGAAACTTGCATCAGTTTTGAGCATTTTTTATGATTTTATATAATTTGAAGCTAATAATTTGCAATTGAATTAATCAAAGATGAAGAAGAGAAGGATTTCTTGCCTGCAAAAGGGATAAATTGTAGGGACATTTCATCAAACAGATGGTGGACAGGGAAGAACTTCAAAACTCAAAAGTTGTGTGACTTCAGTCTCCCAAATGGTCTCCCGAGTTACTGTCTTTTGCCGTGGATTTCTTTGGTTTAATTATTAACCACTTTCTTTTTCACACAATATCTCACTTGCAAAAGAATTTACACCACACAAATCTTCCAAAAAAAAAAAATAAGGAAAGAAAACCTGAATAATACGAAAATAGAAATGGGAAGAACATAGCGGATGGGAGGAAGTAATAATTATTGAGACCGTCTAACATGAGAATTGGGGGAGGGGTGTTCACGGGTCCAAACCGGACCGGATCCTGATGAACCCGCAGATAGGATAACCACTTACCCCAAGACTGTGGACGGGACCGGTAAGGAGGGGACACTGCACACTGGAAACCTTTTAGATCTAGTTTTTCCGGGTTTGGACCAGAACGATACTACTTTGAAGAGTTAGGAACGATAAACACCTAAGAGGGGGAGGGGGTGAATTAGGTGTACTTAAAAATTTTCTCCTTTAATTGATCGATTGAAGATGTATGTAAGTGCCAATGACTTGAGAAACTTAATATGATATAAGTTCACAAGAGATACAGCCAGTAAATGCCACAGTATTGATGACTGTGGCGCCGTTTTAAGTGCAAGATTGGCGAAACAGAAACGGTAAAGGAAGAGGTACGTAAAA
>JAGPOY010002527.1:0-14666 GCA_018983105.1 Silene uniflora | reverse complement strand
GCAGCATCTTAACCTTACCACGGTGATCCTATAGCATCCTACAACGATTAACCCTAATTCAATTAATCTTATTCTACAGCTAATTACTATGAATTCATTATAGATATGCTTACCTTAATTCCACTGGTAGTGCGTTACTAGCGTTTGCTCCGTACTTCCGGTATCTTTGGCGTTGATGTGTTTGATTCATGGCTTCCAATTAATGGTGATCTAAGTATTGATATGAGTAGGTTATAGAAGGAGAAGTACTGGGTTTAGGTGTAAGAAGAGGGTTGTCGAGATAATGAATTGTCGATATTTCCTAAATCCTTAAATACGCGGTTCGGTCTGGAGGTGCTCGGTCGAGCTACTGGCGACTCGACCGAGCCGAGTCGGGTCGGTCGAGTAGCTACTTACTCGACCGAGCTCTTATTCTCAGCTCACCCTTTCTTTATTTAGTGTGTCTAATGTTGAATTCCGTCTTTATGGTGGTCCCTAGGAGTCAAGGGTCTTTAGATAAGGTCCTAGAATTACTAGGTGTTACAGTATCTACTTGCAAGGATAAGACAAAAAGCAAATGTCTTGGGGATAACAAGTTCTTTTGTCTTATTTATGCAAATGGGTCATTACTTGACCCGTCTTACGCTTGCGACGGATAGTGCGACGGATAGTTCCGTCACAAATGAGAATTTGTGTACATATAAATACACGTTTTATGCAAGGAGCTTGGCTATATACTCCGTTGGGTTTTCCGATTTTGTATCTAGCATTGTTGCATGTTATATATACTATGTTTAATTTTAGTTTTAATTATACATTACTAGATTTCATGCCCGTGCGTTGCACGGGTTACAAAAATTGACTCGCCTCTAATTGTTATAGATTTTTTTGGGCGAACACTCAACTCATTCAATGTTTTGATACTTCCCGTCTCAATCATTTAATAATGTTTAAAAAAAAATTCAATTGATGTTTTGATACTCCCCCGTCTCAATCATTTGATATTGTTAAAAAAAATTCAGTTGATGTTTTGATAGTCCCCCGTCTCAATCATTTGATACTGTCAAAAAAAATTCAATTGATGTTTTGATAGTCCCCCGTCTCAATAATTTGATATGCTAAAAAAAATGCAATTGATGTTTTGATAGTCTCTCGTCTCAATCGTTTGATAGTGTTAGATCAATTATAATTATGTCTTATGTTGGATTAATGCAACGCACGTATAAAGTAGATCAGATATGTCAAATATGATCAATAAGAAATTTGAAAACTACAATTAAGATAAAAAGGGAAAATTGAATTTACGTGGAATGTATATATATATATAGGCTTTCATGTATTATATGCAACAGAGAAGTTTGAAATGTAGTTGACTTTTATCTCGTATAATTTGTATTTAATATTAAGTTTCATGGTTGGTATGAGATAGATGTTCTCGATCTTTCTCATTTCAAATATCTATCTGTTGCTTATTAAATTATTACGGTAGTTTGTAAAGTTGAAAACTCTATAATCGCACGAAAAAAAGCTTCCTTTATTAATATAGATAGATAGACTCTACGTATATATCCACTTTATTTTTATATCATATTGTGCAGATATGATACAACTCTTAAGATAGATAGACTCTACGTATATATCCACTTTATTTTTATATCATATTGTGGAGATATGATACAACTCTTAAGATAGATAAATATACTCTACGTATATATCCATTTTATTTTTTACATCATATTGTGGAGATATGATACAACTTTTAAGCGAAACGTATCATTGATAGTTAATGCTGAAGAGGCAACTAAGAAATTCCATACGAGATTGACCTCGCAAACAAGGAAAGGCGGATAAGTAAGGACCCGTAGATAACGGAGGCGGATATGAAGAGGAACAAAGGGGTTGGAGAAGAGGAAATTTGTGTAGGGTAGGAGATGAACAAGGGTCATCAAGGAAGAGATTATGCATTTCGTTCCAATTTGTAAATAATGTAAACTACAGCGAAACTTAGGAATAAAGTTATTACTCCTACCGGTAATACGTTTGTAAGGCCGTCTAATAGAAAGTTATTACTCCTATCGGTTATACGTTTGTAAGGCCGTCTAATAGAGGTTTACATAAAGGTTTACAAATACCATAATCCATTATTCCATTAGAATGAAAGGAAACTACTTCTAATTGCACCAAGAAACATGACATTAAAAGAAATCTCATATATATCAAATAAATTTATGTACTCCGTATTAAATTGGTTTGAACATAAATAAATACGGAATATGTGATTTCTGAGTAGCAAATTCCAAGTACATGTCTCAAACATCATAAAGAAGTGCTCGTGAATAAGTAACGCGAAAGTGATGTGACCATAATAGTTGCACTATTACCCCCTTAACGGACCTCGTTTTGCATGCTTTTACGCACTTATTAGGGTCCTTTCATGCTATTTAGCTTCCTATTTGCTCTTCTATTGGGTTTTGGCTTGCTTGTAGGCGGAGGAGCTAAATTGTGCACAAATGGGGCATTTCGGAGCTAAAAGGACGATATCCAAGGACCTAGCATGTAGAGGAGACGTAACCGAAGGCCTAAGTCAAGTTTTGAAGCTAAGTAGAGAAGCCCCAAAGGGCTAGGAGCCAACCCCCGCGGGTTATGGAGCAGAACTTGGCAAAAGGGAAGATTTATGCGTTCAAACCGAGCGACTAGTAGCCAACCCGAGCGGGTTCCACCCGACCCGAGCGGGTTCAAAGGCAATGTGACCCGAGCTTCTCCATTTCGACCCGAGCTTCTCGTTATGACTCCGCCATGTCCTTGAGCGACACTCTACCTCTACTTAACCTAATCTTGTACTTAGTATAAATACCCAACTTGTAATAATTCTAGGGGGATGCCCAATTAGTTCAGAAAGCTTCATTAGTGTAGGAAGCCACCCTTCAGGAGTAGATTAGAATAGATCAAACTTTAATCATTCCACAAATTGTTCTTCAAACTTTTCACAATTAATATTAATCTTTCAACATTCAATCTTTCAATACTTGTTCATTAGATTAGTCTTGAATCTCTTGGGTTTATGATTGAAGATTGGTGACAAGTCTTCATCTTTATACAAGGATTCTCCTTTATTTATGTTCATCTCCTTTATTGTTTGGTATACTTCTTAATCCCTTTATTTATTTGTTCATCTTATTTCCAAGTTTACTCTTTTCCTTACTTATTCATCATGTTTGTTCATGTTATGATGATTGACACCATTTGTGACATGCTTAACATAATACGTAGTGAGTAGTGACCTTGCTAGGATAAGTGGGGGATTATGGGGAAGATTAAAGGGTAAATCCGTATATAGATGAGTTGTTTGGTTGATTAAATTGTTGTTGTATTCTCCAGCCTTCTAGTGCACATGTGATGTTTGATGAAATGCTTGAATGACAAAACATGCATTGATTCTCTTATGTCTAAGCATACCTTGTAAGATCGAAAGCCTCAAGGCTTGCTAGACTACCCTTCAACCTCCATCGTAAGATCGAAAGACTCGGTGGTAGGTTATACCATGCACTAGACTAGTAGCTGAGGTAGGGTGTACGCGTGTCGTTAACCCTTCCCGACCTAAGGGCCGTAAGATCGAAAGCCTCGGCCCTATTCTACCACGACCTTGATCAAACACTAGACTCATCCTTTGGATTACCATTTAATCACCCATATGAACCCATTCTTCCAAGTTCACCCCTTTATTGTTTTAATCCTTGCTATTTACTTGTTTTCCATTAGTTTAGACTATAAACCCCTTTCAATTGTGACAACCCTTGCACAACTACGATTAGATTGATTGACTTGAGTACCCCCGTCCTTTGGCTTCGACCTCTACTTACTACTTGCTAGTTTGTTGAGTTATAGATGTGTTTGTTTGCGATACAACGACATTGCATCAGAAAGTTTCGGAAAAAAATTCCCATAATAAAGTTAACCAATGTTCCATAATCAAGGAATATTGCAAATATTACTCCGTACCTTTTTGTGACTACACTAAACTTGAAAGAGACGGTATTTCAATAAGTTATTGAGAGACCATTCCTCCGTGACTAATGACTGCGTAAATTTACCTATTGAAGCTAATACTCCCCGCGTCCAGGGATTACTCTTGAAAAATATTCTCAATACTCAACTACACGTTTTTGACTAAAGTTTGGTTGAGAACAGATAGCTTTAAATTTAGTTTAGAAAAGTAAGACTTATATAAATTTCGTTCAATTCAAAAAATTAAGCTCCTATAATATTTAGTTAAGCTTAAGCTTTAATAAAATTCAGTTCAGCTTTTATAGGTCACTTTAGAAAAGGTAAGCTCATATAACTTCGATTTAGTTCAGCAAAATTATGTCCATATGAACAAGACCTTAGAATATTATTCTATGATCATAATCATAGGATATTACAAATTGGCCCGGACATCGCCCAGACATTAAATCTAGTATATGTATATATATAAATCCAACTTTATCGTCATACCTGATTTAAAAATAATACAAATGTTTTAAAAAAACAATCCGTCTTGCTTGTGACGGAGGTATCCGTCACAAGCTTGTGACGGGTCGGATATTACCGTATACAAGCAAAATGGTAAAGCAGCCCCACCAACATGTACTATGAGTTGATTATTGTTGAATGGACTTATTGATATTAAAAATTCATTTAATTTCCCCTATTCCCAAGGCATATTTTTACCACAAAAAATAAAGAATTAGAAGAAGCACATTTAACTCACTTCTTCAACCATTTATCGTCAGATTTCTCATTTTCAACTTCTCTCTCATCAAATTTATCTTTCAACTTCTTCCATTTCAAATTCTCTTCTTCTCTAAACTCTCCAACAAATCTACAAAAATCCAAAATATTTCCATAAATATTGTTAAGATGGTGGTGAGAAAAACAACAACCTAAGAAGAATACTCGAGAAAAAATGCAATCGATAATGACGGATGCACTATTTTATTTTCATATTTCTTTTTAGTTTCTTTGTTTATGTTTTCGTTTTTTTATTTAATAATGGACAATTGGAAGTGATCTAATCGGTTTATAATGGACACATGCTTGTGATTCATGGTTGTTTTAGCTTAATTTTTCGTTTAGTTTGGTTTTCTTGGATTATTCATGTCGGAGACGGTATTTTCAATAATAACTTAATATGTTGTGAATTTGGTTGAAAATATAGATTGGTAACATTGTTTGTTAAAATACGTACTTGTTATGTATTTTGGCAATATGTAATTTGTAACCACTCTAGACTTAATTGTCTTATAGTTGAAATGGTCACAAACTGACTTAAAATGTTTACAGTTTTCTATATGTTTCATTGTTGTATAGTCGAAATGGCCACAAACTAACTTAAAATGTTACCGGTTTCTTAATGTTTCACAACTTCATATGGGGTGAATTTTGTTAAAAATTGTTGGTAGGTAACATTGTTCGTTACAATAGGTACTTGTTATGTATTTGGGCAATGTGTTATTTGTAACCACTTTAAACTTAACTGTTGTATAATTGAAATGGACACAAACTAACCAAGAACTTAACATATTATGGTAAAGTGATATTATAGTGTTTATATTTATAGAACTGTATACATTCATAAAAATGATGGTTGTAAAATCATGCTTCACATATACATACTCAACATCAACTAAATTGAGATTTATCTGTCATTTTTTCAAAAATATAATTCGGTGAATGTTAAAGTGGAATTTGAGATAAATTTTTGGATGAAAAAAATGGAAAAGACTATTGGAGGATGACTAATGGAGAAATTTTGGGATGAAAAATTTATACTGAGAAAGTATGAAGGTGATGGAGGGAACATGAAGGGAACATGCAATGTGGTGCATTTAATGCAATTTGGAAAAAGCAAATAATTAAGGGATTTAATATTGAAAAAAGTACACAAGATATGACACTATGCTGCGTCACAACTCACAAATGAGAATTTGTGTTAAAAAAAGGCAATCTAAACTTATATTCCGTAGGATTTAGCTAAATACTCTAGACATTAATTTACACTTGACAATGTCATAAAACTACATGATTCTCTGAGGTGACGACGGTGAAGAGAATCACTGGTGTGTGCCATCAACCATTCTGTGACCGCGAAATTTGCAATTTTTATAATGTCCCATCGGCAAGTTTCAACAACAAAAAAAGTCCAACAATTAGACCTCCCAAGCTAAACTTGCTATATTCGCAGTTAAAGAACGAACAGATGACTTACTGGCATCTCCTCCTCTTGTTCTTATTATTACGTATCCCTATTCTGCTCGATTTTCTTCCAGTGTTAATTGCATCTTGATAACCAAACCAACTAAGTAATGATGCTATCAACCTGTTGGTAACAGTCATCTTTTGTTATAGGGTCTGTGAATTTGAGTTAAGTTTCATTAACGGGAATAAACTTTTGGTGTCATGTATACTTATCGTAAGAAAGACCTTGAGAAATGATAAGTGCCTAAGTTGTATATTTTATCCCCCTATGTTAGCTCTAGTTTACATTGTATTATGCACTTATCTTTGTGTTTTATGAGCTAATATGTGTATTCTAGTGTACTTTGTTGTTTTAACATGTTTTGTAGGTAACTTAGCTTAATGAGCTAAAAATACTACAAACGGACTAAAGATATTACACTAGAAGATCAAGGCTAAGTATGAGCATTGGCAAATGGACCAAGTATGGAGCATGGACATTAATAATGTGGATGGACCAACAAATGCAAACATATTACAAAAGTGAAGTCAATCCATTTTATAATTGTCAAAGGAAGTTAAGAAGATTAGGATTCCATATGTGAGATAATGCAAGGATTGAAGGGCATTTACCGGGTGAATTAAGAGTGCATTTATCATAAACATTGGATACCATAGCAATTAATCACGAAGTTAAGCCAATTGACCTGGAATGTTATATTACGGTCCCGATCGGGACAACGTGATCCCGATCGGGACGGCCGTCTGCTATGCACAATTCGATCTTCAATGCTCTATTACGTTTCACCTCCTATTCTACTATAAATAGGAGGTGTTGTACGACTCATTAGACACTCTTATCTTACCTTATTCTTACCTTTTCTTATCATTTCCTTAGTTTAGTTTACACAAAAGTTCTCTTAATATTTCTCTTGTAATTCTCATAGTAGTTAATCTTTCAATAGTTAACATTTCTATTCAAGTTATTAATACAAGCTTTCTTTGGTTTATGTTCTTCATTTCAACTCTTATTTCTTTCATTGGTATTGTATTTCTCTCTTTACTTTCTTATTGCATTTTCATTATGTCATTTACATTATTCTCTTTTGGTTTTAACCTTAATATGAGTAGCTAATTCTCTAGTCTAGGGACTAGGAGAGACATGTAATAAAAAGTGTTTACAATATGACATAATTGGTAAATATAAAATGTTGTTCAGATGTTTCTAGCACATGCTCATCTTTGTTTATACTAATCGATGACTAAAACGCGTAATCACTGGTTAAGTTGCTCGTCCTAATGTCGAGAGGCACGGGATTTGTGTAGAACATTTGCATGTTGTTAATAGAGTAACCTAATCATATCGAGAGATCAATTAGACTATTCTATTTATATGGTTTATGATCCTAATGTCGAGAGGCGGGTGTCTAAACCCTTAGCAATGAACAATGTTTAATTATATCATATTAGTCATATGCATTTACAATTCTTACATGTTGAACCGACTTTCCTAGATGTTTTAATTATTATTGTTTTTATCTTATTTACACCAATCAACAAACAACTCGATAAATCGACTTAGATAGTAAAACTATTCATAACATTTTAATAGAACAACCGAGCTTCTCTGTGGATTCGACCCCTACATACTACATTTATTTGTTGTACCGTTAGGGTATTTTTGCATAGGTGTGTGATAGCCTATCAAGAAACAAATGCTTCTGGCAGGCGCTTATAAATCTCATGGTATCACCTTCTCTATATAATTTTGGAAAATTTAACAGGAATAATCCATCATATTATTGGTCTTCTCATACTAATCCATCCTTTGGAAAAACCCACAATAAACCCAACTTTGCCCCCCTTAATACACGACTAAACTACCCTCATTTACAACCTATTGTTTCCGGTAATTTTAATTTTTGGGCCCCAATGTTCTTATAAACCTTCCTTCCTTCCTCCTTCCATAAATCAGTTTCCTTCTTCCATTATTACACCTTCAAACCTTCCTTCCTTCATCTTCCTTTCCTATTCTTCATCTTCCTTTCCATCTACAATTATTTTCGTTTATTCTTGTAACATGAATTGTAGATCTACCAATGATAGCACATGTATGTAACTCTTATATTAATTGTTCAAAAACCGCAAATGATGTTAAATGTTATCACAAATTTCAGAAATTTAAACAAATATAACATCAATAAACACGAAAATGAACGAAAATGAGTGAAAAAGATATGCCATTGATACTTATGTCGTCGTCATCCTCAAGCTCGGATCTTTAATGGCATTAACAAGCAATCAACAAACAACAAAGATTGGAGTTTTAATTAGGGATTTTGGGGGCAAAATTCTGGAGTTTTAATTAGGGATTTTGGTAATTTTAGGGATTTGGGTAATTTTAGGGATTTTGTATTTGGGGAAGTTAACAGTGTGGGTAAACTGGAGGGGGATAAATGAAATAAGGGAAGTTAACAGGTTTGGCAGGTCACCGGTTAAAGTAGTTTAGTCGTGTATTAGTGGAGGCAAAGTTGGGTTTATTGTGGGTTTTTCCAAAGGATGGATTAGTATGAGAAAACCACTGATAGGATGGATTATTCCTATTAAATTTTCCTATAATTTTTATAAAAAAATTATGAGGTAAGTTTTTAGGATCTTCTACTCTTTGTAGAATTACTGATTTCAAGTTGTGAAATCTAGCAATTAGAGCAAGGAAAACTCCACTAATGAAGTTTGAGTTCGCCATTGATGTAAATGTAAAGAATTGATGTAAGCAAAATATCTGTAACAT
Organism: Silene uniflora; assembly: GCA_018983105.1. Taxonomy (NCBI): domain Eukaryota; kingdom Viridiplantae; phylum Streptophyta; class Magnoliopsida; order Caryophyllales; family Caryophyllaceae; genus Silene; species Silene uniflora. Next base: position 5,680 of record JAGPOY010002527.1, on the reverse strand, counting down.
AATTAGAGAAAAGTACGATAGAGAGAGAGAGAGAGAGAGAGAGAGAGAGAGAGAGAGAGAGAGAGAGAAAGAGAGAAAGAGTAAATAAAATCTGTAATTTAATAAACTTAATGAATTAGTTTTACAATGTTAGTTTATATACTAACTACCTCTAACAAACTCAGTCAATGGTCAACTATGCTAGCTGTCAATTAACTAACTTCCAGCTGTACAAGAAAGCTTCTAGAAGCTACTAGAAACTAGTAGAATCATCGAGCAACAACATCAGCAGCAAGTCTTCATCTTCAATCTCAGACTGCTGCTGTTACTCTGTTCCTGCGCCCATAGCCTCCCTTCAAGTTGGATGCTCATGAACTCGTGTGAATTGTAAACCCAACTTGGAAGACAGGAAATGGTGCTGTTGAGCCCCCAATGGTTTGGTCATCACATCTGCCAACTGCAGGCTTGATTTTACATGATTCGTACAGATCAAGCCTTCTTGTATTCTTTCTCGAATGTAATGACAATCTATGTTGATGTGCTTTGTTCGCTCATGGAACACTGGGTTAGCAGCAATATGTTGTGCTGTCTTATTGTCACAGTTGAGTTGAATGGGCAATGCCATTGTGACACCAAAATCCTGTAATAAAGCTTGCACCAAAACAATCTCAGAGGCAGTATAGGACATAGCCCTATATTCCGATTCTGCAGAACTTTTTGAGACGACCTTTTGTTTTTTTTGTTTTCCATGATATTAATGAATCTCCTAGAAAGACACAGTGTCCAGTCAGTGACCTATAACTAAAAGTACATGAACCCCAATCTGTATCACAGTATGCTTTCAGATTGAGGACATTATCTACAGGATCGAATAGAGCAGCTTCTACAGTGCCCTCGAGGTATCTTACTACATGAAGTGCAGCCTGAAAATGGGGTTCTCTTAGTACACTCAGAAACTGACTGAGGTGTTGTATGGCATAGGATAGGTCAGGCCTAGTTAAGTTTAGATACAATAACCTTCCTACCAACGTTCTGTAAGACTCAGGATCACGAAGTGGGACACCATCATCAATGGAAAGATTCAACCCCTTTGGAAGAGGGAACTCGGTGGATTTTGCTTCCTGTATTCCAGTGTCTTTTAGAATATCCAATACATATTTCCTCTAATTGAGCATTATTCCTTCAGAAGACTGCAACACCTCTAATCCCAAAAAATATCTAATGAGCCCAAGATCCTTAATAGTAAAAGCTTTGTCTAAGGACCTTTTGAGAATGGGAATGAAAGTGGTGTGATTGCTAGTGATAAGGAGGTCATCAACATATACAAGCACAATGGTCATAAGGTTACCTTCCCTTCTTATAAACAGTGAATAATCACTTGTAGACTGAACAAATTTGTGTGACGGCAATAACTTTGTGAGTTCAATATTCCACTGCCTAGATGCTTGTTTGAGACCATACAAGGACCTCCTTAACTTGCATACCTCTCCTGGAGAGACCTTGGTATACCCTTCAGGGGGAAGCATGTATACTTCTTCATCAAGAAATCCATGAAGAAATGCATTATTAATTTCTAATTGGTGTATTTTCCATTGTTTAGCAGCTGCTACTGCAAGAAATATCCTTATTGTCACAAATTTTGCAACAGGTGAGAAAGTATGCTTGTAGTCTTTGCCTTTTACTTGGCTATATCCTTTAGCTACAAGTCTGGCCTTGTGTCTCTCAACACTGCCATCAGGCCTAAATTTGACTTTGAATACCCATTTTGAACCTATGACTTTGAAAACAGCAGGAAGATGAATAAGCTCCCAAGTGCCATTAGCTTCCAAAGCTTGCAGTTCCTTGGTCATGGAAAGAACCCAATTAGGATCATGCTTGGCTTGGGAGTAAGAAGAAGGCTCAAAAGTCTGAATAACAGCATTAAGTGAAGCTGTCAGAGCAGAAGACTCACTGGTGGACCCTGCAGACTCCTTGCGAATAATATTCTCTATGTTATTCGGTATGACAAATCCCTTTAACCTAGATGATACAGTTTTATTTCTGACAGATTGTCTAGACTAAGATGAAATGGTAACGGGGGGATTATGTACAGGGATGTTGGTTGTGTGTGCAGTATTTGTATCATTATTATTTCGATTTTCTGTAACAATAGGAGTATTAATACTGTGAATGGAAGGTATATTATTAGAAGCATTATTTGAAGAAGTGTCTTCCTGTGTACAGGAGATGGGTCAGGACTCTGTTCATCGTCAATAATGGAATGAACAGGAAAACTGTAAGGATCTGAAGGAGAATCAGTATTCTGATCATGAAAAGGAAATTTATTTTCTAGGAAAATTACATCCCTACTCACAAAATTTTTGTTGTTATCAAGATCAAACAACTTATATGCGCATGCTTTCTGCCTAAAAGGATAGCCAATAAAAAGGCATCTTCTTCCCTTGGGTGCAAATTTATCCTTTGATACAAAATTTATGGGTGCATAACAAAGACATCTAAAAGTTCTAAGCTCCTCATAAGTGGGAACTTTGCCCATCAAGACCTGATAAGGAGATTTCCAGTTCAAAACAGGAGATGGAAGCTTATTGATGATATATGTGGCAGCTAGAACACTTTCTCCCCAAAATCTTTTTGGCAATCTAGCAAACAACATCATAGCACTTGCAGTTTCAATTAAGTGTCTATGCTTTCGTTCTACCTTACCATTTTGTCGTGGTACTCCTGGCACACTTTTCTGGTGTACTATACCCTTTCTGCCCAGGAGCCCCAAACAAGTATCCTGAATAACCTCAGTACCATTTCACTTCTAATTACTTTAACAGTAGATTGATAAAAAATTTCAACTTGTGCCAGAAAATTTTCTAAAATGAAAACTACTTGAGTCTTAAATTTGAGCAAAAAAGTCCAAGTGACCCTAGAATGGTCATCCACAATAGTAAAGAAGTAATGACCACCAGTAATAGAGGCAATTTTATAGGGACCCCATAGGTCTACATGAATGAGATCAAAAGGACTAGTTGCCCTACTGGTACTCCTATCAAAAGGCAATCTATGAATCTTAGCTTGCAAGCAAGTTTCACAATCATACTGCTTCATGCCCTTACAAGGAACACCATCTATATGTTGCATTTTGGACAATGAAGTGTGGTCTAGCCTTGCATGCAAGAGATTAAGATCATTATTCTTATTACAATGGAAATTCTTAGAACAAAAACAACTAACAGCATTAGCTACTACATTATTAACTGCTGATAGCTTGCCAACTCTATGCTTGAGCTTGTATAAGCCTCTTTCTTGAAACCCAACTCCAACAGGAATGCTAGAATTAGGGTCCTGGATCAAGCATTTATCCACAAAAAACTTAATCAGCAAACCAGTAGTTGATAACAGTTTGCCAACAGACAACAGATTATGCTTAAAAGCAGGAACATATAAAGCATCAAATAGTCTTATGCCAGATTCAAGAGTGATATGACCTCTAGAAGTTACTAATTGTGATGAACCATATGGTAAACCTATCAAGATTGGTCTTTTTAGTATATGTAAACTATCAAAATAGTGCTTATGGCCAATCATGTGGTCAGTTGCACCAGAATCAACAATCCAAGCATTTTGACAAGCATCACAAGCCTTTTGATGAGCAAAAGTGATACATGCAAAGTTTACTGAAGCATCTGAAAAATCCACAGGTGAATTAGTCTTAGCCTGCTGAACTAGCATCATGTGATTATACAAAGCAGTCAACATTGCTGGCTCAAACTGCACTGGTGACACCTGCTGAAGAGGACATTGCTGAGAGAAACCTTAATGAAAACCCCGCTGATGCTGATGCTGTGCAGCTGCAGCAAAACTCTGCTGACTTTGATTATGAGAGGGACTTCCCTGCTGAAACTGTGGAACATACTGAGGAATATACTGAGAAGTAGAAGCATTATGCTGAAAATCCTGGCTTTGCTGGCCAAATACAGAAACACCAGCAGCATTACCAGAAAACCTAGCCATAAATTTTGCCTTTAACTCTGGAAATTTCACAAAACAAGAATCAGGAAGATGTCCTTTCTTCTTACAGTGGTAACACCACCTATGATCAACCTTATTCTTCTTGTCTTCCCTATTCTCTTCCCTTTTCCAGACATTCCAAGGACCTTTACCATGACTAGCATTCCTAGATGCATTCATAGCACTGACATCTTGAGAGGGACTCACAATATGAGAAATCATCTTCTGACTTTCAATTTGTTGTATGATTGACATAGGATGCTCATACACATCACTAAGTCCCATCAAAAAATTCAAAACTTTCTCCCTTAAAGCCAAATCAAGCATTTTTCTATACAAATTACATGTGCATGTAGTCATAACACCACAATCACATTCAGGAATAACCTCTAATTCATCAATATCATCCCAATTACGCTTTAATTTGGTAAAATACTCAACTACTGAATCATTCCCTTGTTCAATGTTCCTAAATTCTTTCTTCAATTGAAACAGTAAAGGTGCATTCGATTGTCTATACCTTTCACATAGATCAGTCCAAAGACTTTTAGCAGACTTACAGGTGATGAAATTCTCCTTTAGAGTAGAATCAATGGAGTTCAACAACCAACATCGCACCATATAATCACTCCTGAGCCACTGAGAATGCTTCGGAGAGGTCAACGCCGGCATAGCCACAACTCCAGTCAAGAAACCTTGCTTATTCTTCGTACCGAGCGCCATGAACACACATCTGCTCCCTGACATGAAGTTTTTACCTGAAAACTTCGTGTTTCCAAGCTCCATTGCAGGCAAATCAGAATTCGCTAAGAAAGTAGGATCGTCATATGGATTAGTGTAAGAAGCGTCTGTAGCTACTGTTTCAGTCGCCATTTTTGTAAGATAAGATTTGATTTAATGAAAAATAGATTGAAAAACTGAGAAAAATCGATTAAATTGATTGAGCGGAAGCGAAGAAAAAATGCGATTGAAAACCTAAAATTGAAGAAAACAGAAGAAAAATGTAAAGAAATGAAACAAGATATGCAGAAATAAACAGGCTACTCCTGCTCTGATACCATGTGAAATCTAGCAATTAGAGCAAGGAAACCTCCATTAATGGAGCTTGAGTTCGCCATTGATATAAGTGTAACGAATTGATGTAAGCAAAATATCTGTAACAGAATTAGAGAGAAGTATGATAGAGAAAGTAAATAAAATCTGTAATTTCATTAACTTAATGAATTAGTTTTACAATGTTAGTTTATATACTAACTACCTCTAACAAACTTGTTTTAACAAACTCAATCAATGGTCAACTATGCTAGCTGTCAATTAACCAACTTCCAGCTGTACAAGGAAGCTTCTAGAAGCTACTAGAATCTATTGGAATCATCGAGCAGCATCATCAGCAGCAAGTCTTCATCTTCAATCTCAGACTGCTGCTGTTACTGTGTTCCTGCGTCCATACAAGTCACCACATACTTTCAAGTACATGTTATATTGAAGGTTTCTTATCATCGTAGTGGAATTATTAGGTGGGATATCTAGAGCTGGCAAGTCTGACCCGACCCGAACCCGAGCAAAACCGACCCGTTTGGACCCGAAAATATTGCGACCCGAAACCGAGCCGACCCGACCCGATGACGACCCGTAACCCGACATGACCCGATAATCAGTGGCCTAAACCCGACCCGACCTGACCCGATATTGATCTGACCCG